>PISX010013648.1:0-55889 GCA_004024625.1 Mellivora capensis | reverse complement strand
CTATGGAGTATTATGCCTCCATCAGAAAGGATGAATACCCGACTTTTGTAGCAACATGGACAGGACTGGAAGAGATTATGCTGAGTGAAATAAGTCAAGCAGAGAGAGTCAATTATCATATGGTTTCACTTACTTGTGGAGCATAACAAATAACACGGAGGACATGGGGAGATGGAGAGGAGAAGGGAGTTGAGGGAAATTGGAGGGGGAGATGAACCATGAGAGACTATGGACTCTGAAAAACAAACTGAGGGTTTTGAAGGGGTGAGGGGTGGGAGGTTGGGGGAGCCAGGTGGTGGGTATTATGGAGGACACGTATTGCATGGAGCACTGGGTGTGGTGCAAAAACTATGAATTCTGTTACGCTGAAAAGAAATTTAAAAATAAATAAATAAATAAAAATAATACTCCCCCCAAAAAAGAGAAGACTGAAACATTTTAAGCCTGACTGTATAAAAACATTTCAATTTAATTTGCATATTTAAAATGCTATTCTTATAACTATACTTCATAATTTAATTAAAGTTTGTATAAGAAAAATTCTAGTTTTCTAAACTCTTTTTAAGTTTATAGTAGCTTTCAAAATATTTGTACCTGATAGCTAACACTTGGGTTATATTTGTAAAAGTTATTTTTCAATTAAGATATAACAAAATGGGTTTAATCTGCTTAAGATAATGTGCTTATTTGAGAAAGTAATTTTCAGTGTAGTGTTCTGAAATACCCACAATAATAATACATGTACTTATTTAAAACTTTTTGACAGATGAAAGAATTACTTGAACAAGAACATTTTTCCTTTCCTTGCTCTTTGTAATCTTGAAAATAATTTCAGATGATTGAGGCTCTCAGATTAGCCAAGAAGAACTAAAACTTGAGGTATCCTCAAGCCTGATCATGTAGTTAGTGGATGTGATATCTCAACATGGTTGCAAACTCTAAAGTTAGAAAATGAATTAATTTTAAAAATTTCTCTATAGCTGAATCTAGCTTAGAATATGAGCTCTTCTGCTTAATGGCCTTCATCACATACACACAGTTTTGCCTTTAAACTAAGTATCTTTTGGGTTATCATGTAGTTCAGAATCTTCCTTCTCATTTTCTTCCTGGAAATAATCTAAATTCTTGGGACAGGGGTTAGGGGGTACACTTATGTTGTTTTGTCATCAGGGAAGGTGTTCTGGTGCAAGTGCCATTCTCACTGGCCTCTGCAGGAGTGTAATCTATCTTCTTGGTCTTGAGCATTACCTTTTGTTTATGCTGTACCTACAGTTGTTTTCGTTAGTCAGTGTGGTCAGCCTCCTTACCCAATCACAAAGCCTCTTCTGGTCATATTTAATTCTCTTTTTTGTATGCAGGCCAGATTTTACCTCTTTCAGGCCTGTTATTCTACTCATGCATTCTTCCTTCCTGATTCCTGTATAAAATGAGTCTTTCAAGTCTCTCAGTGCTTTGGGGCTCAGCAAATTCTTCTCTCAAATTGCCCCTTTTATGCAAAGGAAAGCTATAATTTCAACAATATTGATTCTACTGTGGACTTTTAAAAAAACTTAATGTGAAGCTCAGAGCTGATAAATGACTTCTTAACTCAGAGTAGTGTCTGTCCTGACTCCAGCCTGCTAGGTTCTATTACCTAAATGCTCAGGAAAAGGTAACTAGTGCAAGGAAGCAGTGAGGGACAAAAAACCTATAGTTAATATATCAAAATATTACTTACTACATGTGCAGTCTGTGGACAAATTATAGTTGACTAATGTGAAGAAATTGATATCTGCTTTTAAGCCATATATTAACAGTGGTGATTTCCATTGTCAAAGTAGCCATCATAGACACTGTCATGGCCAATATAAATGATCTATGTGTTATCTGTTAGGCCATGTTCTTCCAGTCAATTGATTAACCATGCTATTTTCCAAAACACTGCAGATGTGAAATAGCAATACTAATAACAGACTGAGTAACTATGTTGTGTCCTAGTTGGCCATTTGTATACATTAGTTCATTTACAGAATAATGAGAATAATTGCTTAAGCCATATACTATTATCCTTGATTTACAGAGGGGGCAGCTAAGGCTTAGTAACTTGCTTAAGCTCCTATCACACAGGTCAGAGGCAGATTTGAAATTCATTGCCCTATTTTTTCAGCTACTTAAATACCCTGCAAGAAATGATTCCAAGGCAAGCCTCGATTTTACTATGAATAAATAATAATTGATTTGTATATTCAATTAATTCTTTTAATAGATTTCAAGGCATAAGATGAATTTAATTAAAGAGAGAAATCTTATGATTAAAAAACAGGTTCCAGGGGCACCTGGGTGGCTCAGTTGCTTAAGCATCTGACTCTTGATCTCAGGGTCATAGGATCGAGCCCTATGTGGGGCTCTGCACTCAGTGTAGAGTCTGCTTGGGCTTCTCTCTCTCCCTTTTCCTCTCCCTTCCTCTCTACCCCTCCCCTTTCTCTCTCTCTCAAAAAAAAAATGTTTTTAAAAAGGTGGGGGGTTCACATATGTCACCACACCATCCTAACAAGTGAAAAACTGATAGGCTGAAGAGTCAATAATTCCTCTTGGATCCCTAAAAGAGGTAAGGATATGGGGAAAATCACTGTCTCTGAAGTTGGAGAGACAGGTAGGTACATACAGGGAGTCAGAGTGACCAGAGCAGAGACTCACAAACCACCATGGGAAATAGTATCAGGACAGGAAAACCTAAGTGTAATTGACAAAATTTCTGGAGTCTTGGTGTAGACAACTCGAAGAGTTAAAAACTCCAGGGGAACCCAGTCAGAAGGAGGTTCCCACAATATTGCAGGATTTACTTCCATAATAGAATTACATCTGACTTCTTGGTAACCACGCAAGCAAACAGAGAATGATAGGAAATATATAAAGTGTTGGAGGAGGAAAAAAAAATCCACCAATCTAAAATTCTGTACCCTGTGAAATTATCCTTCAGAAGTGAGGGAGCAATAAATACTTTCGCTCCCTCATGAGGAACATGAGGAACATGAGGAAATATGTTGCCAGTAGACCTGCTTCACAGGAAATGTTAACAAAGTTCTTTACAGAAAACAAAAATAATATAGGCCAGAAACTTAAATCTGCATAAAGTAAGGAAAAGCATCAAAGAAGGAATAAATGAAGATAAAATAAAAAATTTTACCTTTCTTATTCTTAATCTAACAGATAACAGTTTGTTCAAAATACTAATATTAGCAACAATGTATTCATATATATGCTTATATATATATATATACTAATACTTTATTAATGTTTCTACATTTGAAATGAATGACAGCAATTACACCAAGTATGGAGGAAAGAATTAAAATTATTTTATTATTACAAGATACTTACTCTACCAGTGAAATTGTATAGTGTTACTTGGAAGTGGACTTGGTTTGGTTGTAAGTGTATATTACAAGCTCAAGGGCAACTGCTAAGAAAAGTGTAAGAAAAAGTATAACTGATATTCTCTAAGAAGAGAAAGTGTAATCACATAAAATTCTTGATTAAAACCATGAAAGGCAGAAAAAGAATGAGATACAAAAATTAGGAACCAAAAACAAGGGCAACAAACAGAAAATATTAGCAAATATGCCAGGTATTAATCCATCTATATCAATTATCACTATGAATGTCAATGATATAAATATGCTAATCAAAGACAGAGATTATCAGAGTGGACCAGAAAAACAACAAATTATATGTTGTCTATATGAAACCACTTTATTTTTTTAATACTTATTTATTTATTTGAGAGAGCGAGTGAGCAGGGGAAGGGACAGAGGGAGAGGGAGAAGCAGACTCCCCACTGAGCAGGGAACCCAATGCAGGGCTCAATCCCAGGACCCTGGAATCATGGCCTGAGCCAAAGGCAGACACTTAACTGACTGAGCTACCCAGGCATCCCTGAAACCACTTAAAATATAAAGATACATACTGATGAAAAGTGAATGGATAGAGAAATGTACCATGCTGCCATTAATAAATTTAAAAAAAAAGGAATAGCTATATTAATTTCATGACTGAGCAGACTTCAAGGTAAGGAAAGTTACCAGAGATAAAGAAGGACATTCTATAGTAATAAAGGGGCCACTTCTCCAAAAAGACATAACAATCCTTAATGTGGATGTATCTAACAACAGAGGATCAAACTAAGTGAGGCAAAAACTGATAGAACTGCCAAGGAGAAGTAGATAACTCCACTATCATGGTTGCAGACTTCAATATCACTGTATCAGAAATGGGAAGATTCATCAGATAGAAATTCAGTAAGAACACAGATGAATTCAACAACATCATCAATCAACTGAATACAACTCACATCTATACATTACTTCATCCAACAACAAGAGAATACATATTTTCTCAAGCTTACATGGAACATTCGCCAAAATAGACAACATCCTGGGCCATAAATTATACTTAAATGAATTTAAAAGAGTAGAAATCATAAAATACCTGCTCTCAGACCACAATGGAATTAAACTAGAAATCAATAACAAAAAAAACCTGGAAAAATCTCCAAATAGGTAGAGATTAAATTACATAATACATTAAATAAATTAATTAAATAAATAATAAATTAAATAAATAATTAAAATAAATACATCAAAGGGGAAATTTTAAAATATTTTGAACTAAATGAAAATGAAAACACAATTTATCCAAATATGTGGAATGGAGTAAAATCAGTATTTAGATGGAGATTTATGGCATTGAATGCATATATTAGAAAAAAAGAAAAAGCTAAAATTAATGCTCTAAGTTTCCACATTAGGAAACTGGGGGGGGGGGAGTAAATTATTTCTAAAGTAAGTAGAAGAAAAGAAATAATAAGAATTAGAAAAAATCAATGAAATTTAAAGTCAGAAATCAGTAGAGGAAATCGATGAACCAAAAGCCTGTTCTTTGAAGAAATCAGAAAAATCACTGAAACTCTAGATGAACTAAGATGAACTAAGATTAGACTAACTAAGATAGATTAACTAAGACAAAAAGGTCAAGACACAAATTTCTAATATCACAAATGAAAGAGGGGACATCACTATAGATCTCATGGAAATTAAAAGGAAAATAAAGGAAAACCATGAACAACTCTATGCCCACAAATTTGATATCCTAGATGAAACGGACTATTTCCTTGAATGATACAATCTGCCAAAACTCACACAAGAAGAAACAGATTATCTGAATAGGCCTATACTTATTAAGGAATTGAATAAATAATTCATCATGTTCCAAAACAGAAAGCATGAAGCCCAATGGGTTCACTACACAAGTTCTACCAAACATGTAAGAGTTACACCCATTCTCTATAATCTTTTTTAGAGGATAGAAGCAAAAGGAATGCTTTCTAACTCATTCTATGAATCCAGCATTACCCTAATACTAAAACCAGATAAAGACATTATAAAAAAAGAAATCTACAGACCAATATCTCTCACGAATGTAAATGCAAAAATCCTCAACAAAATATGAGCAAACCAAATCCAAAAAAGTATAAAAGAGATTATATGTCATGGCCATTTGGGATTTATCATAGGTGCACAATGCTGGCTCAATATCCAAACATCAATTAACATAAACTATATCAACATACTTAAAAAAGTAAAATCATGTGATCATACCAACTGGTGCATAAAAATCATTTGACAAAATCCAAATCCCATTTATGATAAAAACACCCAGTAAAGTAAGAATACAGGGGAACTTTTTTAACTTGATAAAGACCAAACACACAAAAAAATTCTATAGTCAACATCATTCTTAATGATAAGAAAATCAAAAGATTTCCCACTAAGATCAGTACAAGGCAAGGACGCTCCCTCTCACCATTCCATTTCAACATTATACTGTAAGTCCTTGCTGATGTAATAAGGCAAGAAAAAGAAATAAAATGTATACAGATTGGGAGGGAAAATACAAAACTGTCTTCAAAGATGACATGATCATCGAGGTATAAAACCCAAAATAACTGGGAATAAAACCCTCCTGGGTTTGTTTGTTTGTTTGTTTGTAATCAATTATAGCATAGTTGCAGCATAGTTTTTTATATTTTTTAATATAAAAAGTCAGTGCTTTGTTATATACCAATAGTGAACGAGTGGAATATGAAATTTAAAACACAATACCATTTACATTAGTACCCCCCAAAATGAAATACTTGGGTGCAAATATAAAAAAATATATGCAAGATCTATATAAGAAAAATTACAAAACTCTGATGAAGATAATCAAAAAAGAACGACATTAATGGAGAGATATTCCATGTTCATTGATAGGAAGACTCAATATAACCAAATGTCGTCTTTTCCTAAGTTGATCAATAAATTGAATGCAATCCCAATCAAAATTCCAGCAAGTTATTTCATGGCTATTGTCAAAGTGATTATAAGGTTTATAGAGAGAGGCAAAAGACTAAAGACTGGCCAACACAATACTGAAGAGAAGAACAAAGTTGGAGGACTGACACTATCTGATGACAAGAAATACTATCAAGTTGCAGTAATCAAGATAGTGTGGTATTGGTGAAATAATACATCAATGTAACAGAATAGAGAGCCCAGAAATAGACCCACATGCATATATCAACTGACCTTTGACAGAAGAGGAAGGTAATACAATAGAGCAAAGATAGTTCCATCAGCAAATGATGGTGAAACAATTGGACATCCACATACAAAACAATGAATCTAGACACAGACCTTAGACTCTTCACAAAAATTAATTCAAAGTGGATCATAGACCTAAACATAAAATGCAAAATGATAAACTCCTAACATAGAAGAGCTAACATAGGAGAAAATCCAGATGACTTTGGGTATGGTTTTTATCATTTTAGATATAACACTACAGGCACAATCCATGGAATAAATAATTGATAAGCTGGACTTCACTAAAATTAAAAACTTCTTTCCTATAAAAGATAATGTCACAAGGAATGATAAGACAAGCCACAGACTGGGAGAAAATACTTGCCAAAGATCCTTCTGATAAAGGACTGTTATTCGAAATAAAGAACTCTTAAAATGGGTCAAAGACCTTAATAGACACCTCACCAAAGAAGACAGACAGGTGGCAAATAGCATAGGAAAAGGTGTTCCACATTATATGTCACTAGTGCAAATTAAACGAGTTACCACTACACACTTAGCAGAGTGGCCAAAGTCAAGAACACTGACAACACCAAATGCTAATGAGGAGAGCAATAGGAACCCTCATTCACTGCTGGTAGTAATGCAAAATTGGTACAGCCATTTTGGAAGACAGTTGGTGGTTTCTTATAAAACTAAACATAATTTTACCATACAATCCAGCAACTGCACTCCTTAGTATTTATCCAAAGGAGTTAAAACCTGATGTTCCCACAAAAAAACACAGATATTTATAGCAGCTTTATCTATAATTGTCAAAGTTTGGAAGCAACCAAGATATCCTGTAGGTGAGTAGCTACATAAATTGTGGTATATCCAGACAGTGGAAAAAGATTTAGTGGTGAAAGAAATTAGTTATCAAGCTATGGAAGGACATGGAGGAACCTTAAATGAATGTTACTAAGTGAAAGAAGGTAATCCGACAGGGCAACAATACTGCAGGTTTCCAACTGTAGGACATTCTGGAAAAGGTAAAACTATGGAGACAGTAAGAAGATCAGGTATTGGGCGCCTAGGTGGCTCAGTTGGTTAAGCGACTTCCTTCGGCCCAGGTCATGATCCTGGAGTCCTGGGATCGAGTCCCACATCGGGCTCCCAGCTCCATGGGAAGCCTGCTTCTCCCTCTGACCTCCCCTCTCATGCTCTCTCACTCTGTCTAAAAAAATAAATAAATAAAATCTTAAAAAAAAAAAAAGATCAGGTATTGCCAGGGTTGGAGGGGTAGGGGAGAGATGCATAGACAGAGAACAGAGGATTTTTAGGGCAGTGAAAAATACTCTGTATGATATTATAATGATGGATATATGTCATTAAACATTTATCCAAGTCCATAGATAGTATAACACCAAGAGTAAACTCTAAAGTATACTATGGACTTGGGTTGATTGTGACATGAAAGCACCATTCTGGTGAGTGAAGTTGGTAATGAGGGAGGCTATGCATGCACAGGGACAAGGAGTTTATGAAAAATCTCTCTACCTTCCTTTCAATTTTATAGTAAATCTAAAACTTCTCTAAAAAAAAGTTTGTTGTTTTTTTTTTTAAAAAGCATTCAAATGCATAGTTAACACTATGGGAAGGTCAGTATCAGTAAACATTTTGGCTAAGGATAATGGAATCCTGTTTATAAATATTGCTTTGGAAACTTTTAAAGTTCACATAGGTGATTGCAATGAAAACCCTAAATTCTTATATCACCTAACATTGAACATGCTCATAGAAAAGTCATTAAGGTACACATTAATGGTATGGAGATTTGGGACATTTTTCCTTTCTTTCTTTCCTTCTTTTTTTTTTTTTTTTTTGCAGGAGGAAACAGTAGATTTGGAACTTGTAGCCTTGCAACTGTTTGATTTGTTGCTTATATTTTCAGTATTATAAATATTTTGTTTTTCATTAAGCTAATGATTACTAAAGCTAATGATCAGGAGCTAAAAATTATATGCCTGTCAAAAATAACCTACGCTATATTTGTTTATTTGAATTTATAATGTATTTCTGAGGAAAGGGTTTTTTTCTTTTCTGATAGATTTGGCAGTGTAAGTAATGGGTTTTCTATATCACATTAGTTATCATATAACTTTCTCCTGAATGTTACTGAACTATGACCAAAACCAGGAAAAATAAATTGAAAAAGATACTAAGAGTATGATAGCTTTATTCAATACATAGCTAAGAATGGGATGCCCAAATTGCTTTCTCTCTTCTATAATTTTCCATTTAAATGATGGTTTTGGGATAATTCTTTAGAAGTATAAAAATAGTATGTGATTTTGTAATGACAGAGCTGTTTACGTAATCTAGTGAAGATGGACATAAAGTAATGAAATTTAAATCTCTTAATTAATGAGATGATGTATTCCAAAAGCAAAATCAGAGTTTATGTGGTAAATAGTTTTAAAAGGCTTCTTACCCAGAAAGCTCTCTGGCATAACAATCATGTCAAAATTGGAATAAAACACATAAATTACACATTTTCCAATACTGTTCAGTCCATATGGCACAAAGTAACTTAGAGACAGTGATAATACACTGACAACCTAAGGTACATTTTCAAATATTTTTTGTCCAAAATGTTTAAGTCAAGAAATATGGTCCATCTCATCTACTATTACTTATTACTCCTCCTGACATTATTTGACACAGTAAGGCAAATGTAATTCCGGGTTTATATTGAAGAAGCTTCATCAAGATGTTCTTAAGACTATGCCTCCTTGAGCCTGCAGTGCTTCTTTGTGTATATGACATGGCAAAAATAAATAAATAAATGAAATAGCATGCCTGCAGTCTGCATGAGTTGTTTTATCTTCAGTGCGTAATGTTAACTAACTCATGCGCAGTGATCCAGCCAGATGTCAGCACATCTACTTGGCTGAAAATACCACATAGTTTTCTTTTCATCCACCTTTCCCACAGAGACTGTGTAGAGCCATCCTCAAGAGTCTGTCATTCTTTACAATGAGACCTCTTTGGGGACACTTCCATCCCTTAGGTGTAACATTAACTTTGCTGGGTTGTTAGATAATGTTGATATTATTTTAATCTGTGGTTCATAAAGATTTACATAAAGCATTTTTCCAGAAAGGTCCAATCTTTTTCTAATCTTTCAGTAATTTGGATTATTCATCTTCCAAGCCTTTCAGTCTCAATCTGTCAATGTAATTCACTCCTGCACAGTTTTCTAATAACTAGTGTAACTCCCTCATTTTTCTTACATTTCTTTCCATTAAAAATGCCATGTCCTCATTCAGAGCTCACTTGTTTCAGTTTCCACAGGGCCATAGCTGTATCATCTTCAGGCTCCAGTTCTCATTTTTTGTTGTAACTCCAAAGTTTAATCCATGGACTAAAGTTAGATCTCGAACACTGGAAAAAATCTCTTCGTTTATAACTGCTTATGCAAGAGAATCTATCTTTTCTTTACTTTGAGATGCTTCACAGAGATTAGCTTTCTCAGAAACACTGTGTAGTAGACATGGTTAGGGCTCTGCCCAAATCCTCTCAGATATATTTTTTACCCTTTTTGACCACCTCTCTCCCAATTGAAGCATGCTTTTGCCTCCAATAGCTCTCACATAAGACTTTCTGTGGGAGGTTTTCTTCTCTCAAAAAGAGTTTGCCTGATACTGCAGCCTTGCTTGACTTCTTTCTCCTTACCAGTCTTGCTTCCCTTACCAATTTCACCTGGGAGGGCTTCAGTAATAAATCACTTGCTCAGAGTCTGCTTCTGAGAATCCCATAGTAAGTCCCTTTGCAAAAATAATCACACACTGAAATCTATTTTCAAGAGATGACAATTACTTTATTCCTGCTGCTCATTCCAGATCAATTCTAGTCCCAGTAGTAACAGCAGCAACAGAGCGGGGGGAAAAGAGGTGGTGGTTGGGGAGCAAGGGGAGAAATTTATGCCTTTGGAATTTAATCACTGTCCCATTAGTATAATTTTTATATTATTTATTTATTTATTTAGATCTAAAAAGAAAGCCAAAAGACACAAACTTGATTCCACATACTTAGTGTGAATATAAAAGTACACTATTAGCCTTCAAATATAGTAAATCAATCACTATTTTGCATCTATCTTTTTTGATGTAGTGTTCTTAGGAACTACCATGTTGCTGCAAATAATAATTTATTAAATAAGTCTTGATTCTGAGATTCCAATTTAAAAGTTTAGGATATGTTTTCAACTGTGTTAAGGTTATACGACTTCATACAGATGAGTTAGAAGACTCATGCAACCAGACAAAAGGGGTGATATTAAGGGAAAACGTCTTCATTGTTCTCAGCCCAACCAGATAACAAGACAGGGACAGGAATAAATCATGTGTGCTTATCCACAGAACCTATCTCTTTTTACAATCACTCTGGTTCTTTCAAGCCATCCTTTCCCATCTTTTCCATTTTCTAAATCTACCAGTTCTCCCTTCTAATCATTCATTATCCTACTTACAGCTCAAGAACACTAGAATAAAAATCCGTTGCCATATCAACGTGTTGCCACATTGGAGTGCCTGGGTGGCTCAGTTGGTTAAACATCTGACTCTTGATTTTGGCCCAGGTCATGATCTCAGGGTCGTGAGATGGAGCCCAGGGTAGGCTCTGCACTGGGCTTGCAGCCTGCTTAAGATTCTCTCCCTGCCCCTCTGCCCCACCCCCCTTTCTCCCTCTTAAAAATTAATTAACTCAGGAAGTTACAAGGAAATACAGAGCTACGAGACAGAACTATAAATATGAAAATCACAGCATCTGTGATCATGGTTTTTAAAATATATAATACCTTTGAGAGTATTGATAATAATATAATATCTTTGTGGCATTCTTACATTTAAAATACACAATAGTTCTCAAAAACAATTATTGCTGTTATAAAAATCATTTTATCCTAAGCTAAAGTAGATACAACACTTTTTGGTCTGAACCTCAAAATACTTTTAAAGTTAATGTTACTTGTCCTCAAAACTTCTAACTGATATATGAATAATTTAAAACTACTACAAAATGTCATACATTTACAGAAGTGGGGCCTGATAATAGGAGTAAAACTTGAATATAGATATTCATTTTTGTAACATAGTCTAAAAACAGAAGCGGACTGGTATGGGTTATAGCTCAAAACACTGAACTGATGGCAAAGAAACAATTTTCAAGTTCTATCTTCTCTGTGTTAGGTATCTGCAAAAATAATTAAGACATGATTCTTTCCATCCAGGAGATCAATTTAGTTGGCAAGAGAGACATATACGTAGAGTCAAATGCAATGTAAAACATCTGGTAATAGAAACATAAACCAAACCTTGTGGAAACACAAAATAAGGAACACTTAATTCCAAATGGAGTCAGGGAAGCTTAAAAGAAGAGGTGACATTTCAGGTGAGCTGCAAAGCATTATAAGTTCTTGTGACTGTTTCACTCATCAGACCCTGAAAGTTTCTATTTTATTCCTGTTTGCATCTCTACAAGCTACAGATACCTGGCATGCATAAAAGGTACTTTGATGTATGTTGAATGTATTAGTGAATAAGATAACCAACCATTATTCTTGTTATCAGTATCTCCCAACATTCCTATTTTCAGTCTCTCTTGGCTCTAGTCTTACTGTTAATGCTATTGCTTGAGTTCTCTCCTTTGAGTAAACACTGAGTATGCAATGCCTCTTCGAAAAAGAAAGAAAAAAGTAAAACTTTCTATGGATACAAAATCCCTTTGATTACTAAATAGTAAACACATAAAAATCTGTCCCAATCTGCTTGTTCCCCCTCATTTTTTCCTACTCAACAACCTACAACAACAACCACCTAACAACCTTATACTCCAGCCAAAACAAAATTCAAACTCTTCTGTAAGCATGTATATTCATACATGCCTTAAAGTTTTTTTGCCTTAAAGTTCTCACTCCCACATTCAGGAATCAGCTCCAACTCAGCCATCAGCCTCAATTTCTCTGTCATGCCACAGCTTAGAAGTAGTAAGAAATCTACATCATGATTTATGAATCAAAATAAATACTGGCTTACAACCAATACAACCAAGAGAATTTATGTAGAGCTCCTTGTTTAAAATAGTTTGAAATAATTTTAGAATTTTAAATATTGGGCTTTATGATGAATGGTCTGTCATGGAATTATTTGGATGATACCAAATAACAGATAATTCATTTATCATTTGTAAAAGAACATAAAAATTCGTTGTTCCATGACTATTCCAAAATCTACTTTTATGATTTTAAATCAAAATGTGAAACTTTTTTTAAAAATGTTTTTCTGGGGACGCCTGGTGGCTCAGTTGGTTAAGTGGCTGCCTTCGGCTCAGGTCATGATCCCAGCGTCCTGGGATGCAGTCCCACATCGGGCTCCTTGCTTGGCAGGGAGCCTGCTTCTCCCTCTGCCTCTGCCTGCCACTCCGTCTGCCTGTGCTCTCTCCCTCTCTCTCTGACAAATAAATAAATAAAATCTTTAAAAAAAATGTTTTTCTGGAGAATGAAATTGTACTTTTAGTTCTATGAATGAAAGTTAATGAAATGAAATGAAAGTAAACATACAATTTCATTTTCTTGATAAATGATAAATGATAAGAAATATGTTTTTCTTTTCTTCAATTATAAATACTTTGAACAGTGCTTTTTAAAGAGTTTTATATATTGAAAAATTAGGTAAAATGTTCTATCCTTTAAAAAAGAAAGCTATAATAACCTTTATGAAAACATAACTCAACAAATGAGACTATATGGAAATTGAAAGAAAATCTGCATTAAAAATGGAAATTAGAACATTTCTCTTAATAGAATATTGTACATTAATCATAAATTTAATGTATATTTAGCATAAGTTGGGGAACTTTTCACTTTGTTTTTATTGTTTCTATATGAGTTATACATAATTATGAAGTTTAACTATAATTTTAATATAATTTTCCCAATGCCACACTTTATATCTTTCCTAATTACATTTGTAGCAAAATCATTTTCAGGAAACCAGCTTTCTATTGCCTATTATATTACTCTTTACACCACTGAAAATAGCCTCTTTTTTAATCACTTTCAAATATTCTTTACTTTTTCCCCTTAGAACCACAATATTCCATTAGCTGATGGCACAGGGGTTTTGAGCACTTTTCAGACTTTTGGCATCAGAGGTATCCTTAACCATGCTTATTAGGCCTTAGAGAGTGCTAATTTTCTCTTACAAAGGGAGTTTTGAGCTTTCATTAGAGTGCTTCCCAGATGCTTTAATTTTCAGATACAGTTTAGTACCATTATGGCTGCTTTAACCAGGGTTATTTGAAAAATAATCTACATAGAGAAATGGAAAAGCACCAAGTAGCTGATAAGCAACCATAGTAACATGGTTTAATAGTCCATGTACTAAAGGGAAATGTGTATTCTGTGAGTAATTGCTAATACTTCATGATTTCAGCAAATAAGTTTAATATTCTCCTAAGTCCTTGAAATTATAAGCATTTTTTGAATCTGAATTAAGATGTAGCACTATTTAAAATAGTGGGCACTAGAAAGGAATGATTAAAAAAATGAAAGGCCAAATATACCTTATTTAATACTGGAAAAAGTGTTTATTAATATACATATTACCAAGAGTATGAGTTCACTGACTGAGTTAAGAGAAAATGTAAATTACAAAACATTATGAACAATATATTGTAACTACATTTTTTAAAAAGTGACTATGGGTTGTGTTTCAAGAAGCTAGGGATATCTAGCCCATGTATCCCCAGTTCTTTTGTAACAAATCATGTGATGTAACTTTAAGTGCTTTTACCATCCTAGTCACACCTGTCTGGTTACACTCTGCCTTGATATTGTACTGTGAAAGGTATAGACCAGAATTTGATACTTAGGTATAGTCTGATCAGCTGTTTGTAGAAGCCTATTCATCCTATATTTGAGACTCTGTTTTCTAATAATGCGACCTAAGTTTACAAGGGAAACTTGGTTGTCATTATTCCTGGGTTTTTCAGTGGATGGAGGTAGGAGATATCAGTATCTTTGGGCAAAAAAAAGAAATCATGAATTTATACTGTATTTTCAACTCAATGATTACATGTAGTTTTGCTTAACACCTTCAATTTCATATGTGTATCTTTTCCCTCTGATGCTGAAAATCTTAGTTGCTAAATCACATTAATATGAATATTTATTGCTTCAAAATAAAAATGATGTTATTTTTAATAAGACAATTTAAGATCAATTTTTTATGTAGAGTCTAATTTCTTTTTTATAACTACATAGCTTTCCATTCTAATGGATATTGACAATATATTCAAATCTTTTTTATAACCACCCTGTCCCCATATAGCTTATTCAACTCTTCATGAACGTTCGAGTTATTTCTAATCTTTGCTACTATAAATAGTACTGTAATGATGGTCTCCTTGTGAAAATGTCATTTTTTAAGATTTTATTTATTTATTTTAAAGAGAGAGAGAGAGAATGTGATTGGAGAAGGGGCAGAGTGAGGGGGAGAGAATCTCAAGCAGACTCTCCACGGAGCATGGAGCCCAAAGCAGGACCAAGACCAGACCAAGACCCTGACATCCCATGACCTGAACCAAAACTGAATACTCCTGTGCTCAACTGACTGAGCCACCCAGGTAGCCCTGTCTTTTTTTTTTTTTTTTTTTTTTTTTTTGAAGAGCGGGAGAGACAGAGCAGGGGGAGGTGCAAAGGGAGAGGGAGAGAGAGAATCTTAAGCAGGCTCCATGTCCAGTGAGGAACCTGAGGAAGGGCTAGTTATCACAGTCCTGAGATCATGATGTGAACCGAAATCAAGAGTCAGATGCTTAACCGACAGAGCCACCCAGGATCCCCCAAAATGTCATTTTAGCCAGTATATCTTTGAAATATATTCCTAGAAGTAGAATTGTTAAGTTGAATTTTATATATAATTTATACATATATGGGTATATATATAATTTTGTTTGATATTACCAAATTTTTCTCTGTGGTGCTGAACCATTTTGTATTCCCATCAACAACAATGTATGAGACTTCTTGCTTCTACAAAGTCTTGCCATCAGAGTACATTGTCAAGCTTTTGGACTTTTTCCCACATGATAGGAGAGTGGATTTTTATGTAAATGCATTTTAAAGTTTTTATTTTTTTTATTTGTCAGAGAGAGAAAGAGCACAAGTAAGCAGAGCAGCTGGCAGAGGGAGAAGGAGAAAGCAGGCTCCCCACTGAGCAGGGAGCCTGAGGTGGGGCTCCATCCCAGTACCCTAGATCATGACCTGTGCCAAAGGCAGCAGCTTAACTGAATGAGCCACACAGGCGCCCCTATAAATGCATTTTAATTGGCATTTCCCTAAAAATTGAATTTGAGCGTCTTTCTTTTTTTTTTTTTAGAATTTTATTTATTTGATAGACAGAGATTACAAGTAGTCAGAGAGGCAGGCAGAGAGAGAGGAGGAAGCAGGCTCCCTGCCAAGCAGAGAGCCCGATGTGGGGCTCTATCCCAGGACCCTGAGACCATGACCCGAGCAGAAGGCAGAGGCCTCAACCCACTGAGCCATCCAGGCGCCCCTTGAGCGTCTTTCATATGTTTAAAGGCCTTTAAACATATGCATTTCTTTATCTGTGAATTCTTTGTACATTTTCCCTTTTAAAAAAATTGATTTGAGGGGTGCCTATGTGGATCAGATAGTTAAGCATCTGCCTTTGCCTCAGGTCATGATCCCGAGGTCCTGGGATTAAGTCCCACATTGGGCTCCCTGCTCAACAGGGAGCTTCTCCCTTTCCCTCTGCTGGCCACTCCTCCTGCTTGTACTCTCCCTCTCTGTCAAATAAATAAAATCGTTTTAAAAAATCGAGTTGATAGTTTTTTCACCTCAATTTTTTGGGAAACTCATAAAAAATAATAATCCTTTGTTGTTGTTCTTTATTGTGGTAATATATATATATAACACAAAATTTATCATCTTAACTATTTTTATGAGTAAAGTTCAGTAGCATTAAGTACATTCACATTGTGCTGTTACCACCAACTCTCACTACCAACCATATCCAGAACTTTTTCATCTTCTCAAACTGAAACTGATTAAATAGTAACTCTCCATTCCTTCACCCCCTGGTTCCTAGCAACTACTATTCTATGTCTCTAGGAACTTATTATCCTAGGTACCTCTGTAAGTGGAATCATATGCCATTTGTCCATTTATGTCAGGCTTATTTCACTTAGCATGATGCCATGTTTATCCATATTGTAGTATATGTCAGGATTCCTTCCTTCTTAAGCTGAATATTTCATTGTATGTAAACACCACTTTTTTATCTATTTATCCCTCTGGTGACATTTGAGTTTTTCTCTACCTTTTTGCTATTGTAAGTAATGCTGCTATGAACATTCATGTACAAATGTCTCTCAGTCCCTGCTTTAATTCTTTTTTCATATATATACCTAGAATTGGAACTTCTGCATCACATGATAATTCCATGTCTAATTTTTTGAAAAACCACCGTACTTTTTCCACAGCTACCGCACCATCTTATATTCCCAACAACAATGCACAAAGTTTTTCAATTTCTCAACATCTTTCAGCACTTTATTTTATAATAGCCATCCTTATGAATATAAAGTGATATCTCTTTTGGATTTTTTGGATTTTTTCTGCATTTCCTTAATGATTAGTGATGTAGAGCATCTTTTTAAATGCTTTTTGGCCATTTGTATATCTTCTTTGGAGAAATGTCTGTTCAAGTCCTATTTTTTAATTGAGTTGTTTTTGTTGGTGGTGGTGAGTTGTAGGAATTCTTTATATATTCTAGATTATTGATCCTTTATCAGATACATAATTCAAAAATATTTTCTCCCACTCCATGAGTTGACTTTTCACTGTGTCCTCCAATGTGCAGAAATTTTTAATTTTGATAAAATCCAATTTATCAAATTTTTTTCTTTTTGCCTGTGCTTTTTAGTACCTTATCCATGAAATCCTTGCCAAATCCAATGTCATGGAGCTTTTCCTCTATGTTTTTTTCCAAGAGTTTTATTGCTTTGGTTCTTACATTTAGGTCTTTAATCCATTTCAAGTTAATTGTTGTATTTTATGAAAGGTAAGGGTCCAACTTCATTCTTTTGCATAGGAATATCCAGTTTCCAGCCCTATTTGTTGAAAAGAGTCTCCTCTCCCCATTGAATGGTCTTCACACACTTGTCAAAAATCATTTGACTATATATGGAGAGGTTTGTTTCCAGGCTCTGTATTCTATTTCATTTGCCAATGTGTCTGTCTTGATGCCAGAATAATCTTTTGTTTGTGATGCAAATAGCAAATATTTATTTCAGTTTGTCATTCACCTTTTTACTTTGTTTATATACTTATTTTTTGCTATGGAAAAGTTGTTTAATTTTATGTAGTTAAAGTTATCAATGTTTTTCTTTATTGTTTCTGTATTTCTTGTCACAGGAAATGTTTCCCTGTGCTTAACTTATGAAAGAACATGCCATGTTTTCTTCTAGTATATGAATAACACTGTAAGGTTTTCAGAGAAAAAGAGTTGACCCCTTTCAGCAGAAACATGATAATAAACCAAATTGGTAAAGGACTGCTGACCAAATTAGAATGCCACATTTTGTTTAATAGAAATGGTGATAACACTACTGCTGATGAGGATGATAATGATAATAGCTAGCTATTGAATGACTTCATATTCTGTACAAGGCACTGTAGGAGGTCTTTGTACAAAGTAAGTATAGGGAAAGAAGAAAAACTCAATTGTGAAGAGTTTTAACTTCGAAGTTAGAACTCTAGCCTGAGTTCTAAGACATGTTTTACTTGATTCGTTCCAAACTATCACTTACTGGTGGTGTGATTTTGGGCAAATTTCTTACATCTTTCAGTCTCAATTATAAATCCGTACAATGGGAATAATAATAGGATTTACATCATGGACTTGCAGAGTTAAATAAGATAATGTATATAAAGTCTTTAGAGATTAAAATTAAGTGTTCAGTATATATTAACTGCTGTTATTAAAATTAGTACTAATTATTTCACAAATTTCTCAATTTATGAATAAAATTACTGAAGCAATGACAAAGTAGATAAAGTCACATAACTAATAAGTATTAGAATTAGGATTTAAACCTAACCTCTGATCTGTTTTTACTCCGAAGTTCCTATCCCTCCACTATATTAGTTGAAAGTCATTTTTACATGAATGTTGATTTTTATAAAAGCCTACAAGAGAGGGACATGGTTATTAAGGGAATTCTCTTCTGATTAGAAATAATGGCAATTACACAAGAAACGTAGTGTACAAAAGCATAATGCATGACTCCATGATTTTTGCCTCTTTTTCTACAGTCAAATAGGAAGTGATAAAAATTTTGGAGCAGAAAAGTCAGAGGAAGATAAGGACTGAAAAGGTGTGACCAGATCAAGTAATTAAGATCTTATGGTTGATTTCTGAGGCAGAAATCACAGTGTCTGAGGTTAAGGAGTGAGTGTATTTGGCAGCAACAGGGCTGGCATGGTGGCTAATATTAGACAAGCTTTCTGGGGCATAGCAGGAGTTAGGAGAAGCCCCAGCAGGGAGGCAGAAGATGGGTGGTGCAGAACATTTATTGCCCATGATTCATATTTCGATAAAGGGAGGAGATTGTCCAATCTATTCTCCAGGTATGGAAAATTATGGGAGAAACACTTCTAGCTTATCTCTCTTCCCAACAGATGAGTGACATATTTTTTATTAATTTGGAAGAAGACTTAGCCCCTGCCTCTTTCTTGTTAGCTATCCTGCAAACCAAGTGCAGAGAGGATACATTCCAGGCTGCTGTAATAAGGCAAAATTCTGCTTAATAAAGCTATTTGCCCAAACAGCTACAGACACATTTCCCAATCACCTTTACCAATAATGAAGTTAACATTTTGCTGTCTATTTGTCCAATCATGAAAAGAGGAGAAAGGAGTGTAACAGGGTCAGCAATAGGCAGTGCTTGAAGATAATAGGTGATTGGCTTTAGTAAGTTCTAGTAGTAGTGACATAAGCAGAATCTACTTCTAGGGTGGAGCATTTGACACAGAGATTCCAAACTGGGAATCTAAAGGGTGATAGTTGCTTTCTGTTGACTAGATTCAACCTAGGATCTAAGCACAAGCTCACCCTAGGACTGGAATCAGTGGTCTCAGGTGTGAGGACTGGAGGAATGCCATGCATCAAAACAAGAATACAGATAAACAGAGATAACATATTTTTTTAAAAGATTTTATTTATTTATTTGACAGACAGAGATCACAAGCAGACAGAGAGGCAGGCAGAGAGAGAGGAGGAAGCAGGCTCCCTGCCGAGCAGAGAGCCCGATGTGGGGCTCGATCCCAGGACCCTGGGATCATGACCTGAGCCGAAGGCAGAGGCTTTAACCCACTGAGCCACCCAGGCGCCCCAGAGATAACATATTTTGACGGCATTTTTTAGAAACAAGATAGTAAATGAAAAACCAGAAATACAATAATTTATAAGGTAGCAAAAAGGGTTAAGGAGAGGATTTTCTAGAGTGCCTGGGTGGCTCAGTTGGTTAAGTGTCTGACTTTGGCTCAGGTCATGATCCCAGGGTCCCGGGATGGAGCCCCACAGTAGGCTTCCTGCTGAGTGGAGTCTGCTTCTCCCTCTGCTCCCCATCCCCCTCACCCCTGCCCCCCAAAGATGCACACACACACAAAAATAAATAAAAAATCTTAAAAGAAGAAGAAGAAGGAGGAGGAGGGAGAGGAGGTGGAGGGGGAGGGAGGTGGGGGGAAGGAGAAGAAGGAGAAGAAGAAGGAGAAGGAGAAAAGGATTTTCTGGGGTCTGGGAAATCTGACCCTGCTTGTAGAGCTCTTGAAAAGGGCAAAACTGAAGATCCAAGACTGTGACTATAATTCATGGAGTGGATCCTGGTAGGCCAGGTGGGAAGAGGCTCCAGGGCAGAGAGGAAGGGAGCAGCCTTGAAGAAAAAGATCACATCCGAGAAAGAATGGAAAAAAGAGAATGACTAAAAGAAAAGGAAATCTGAGGATGACTAAAAGAAAAGGAAATTTTTGGACCGGTCTTCGGTCAAGGGTATACGAGTAGCTGCGCTCCCCTGCTAGAACCTCCAAACAAGCTCTCAAGGTCCATTTGTAGGAGAACGTAGGGTAGTCAAGCTTCCAAGACTCAAAAAAAAAAAAAAAAAAGAAAAGAAAAGGAATTTTTTTTTCTTTAAGTTTTTATTTAAATTCCAGTTAATATTAGTTCCAGGTGTAGGATATAATGATTCCACACTTCCAGACAACACTTTGTGCTCATCAGGACAAGTGCCCTCCTGAATCCTCATCACCTCTTCCCCTCAACCCTCCATCCACCTCCCCTGGTAACCATCAGCTTCTTCTCTAGAGTCTGTTTTTTTGTTCGTCCACCTCTCTCTCTTTTTCCATTTGCTTGTTTGTTTTGTTTTTTAAGTCCTGCGTGAGTGAATGCCATTTGCAATGATGTAGATGGACCTAAAGAGTATTGTGCTAAATGAAATAAGCCAGAGAAAGAAAAGGAACTTCTAGAGAAGGAAGGAAATGGGAGGAGATCTTGTTTAGATGAAGTGGAGGGATAAGAGGGTGGTGATGTAGAGTTAGCATGTTTGAGGAGAATGAAATGGTGCATAAATCTATGAAAAAAAGAGATTGTCATTAATGATCTACATGATACGGATTAGAGCAAATACATGGTGAGCCTACTAAACTCAGTTTTGCTATTTTTATTCTGCTATGTTCTGTTGTCTAGGATCAGGAGGCACAGCAAAAGATGGGATGGAAATTGTATTAAATAAATTCAGTACATCAAACACATTTTAACTTTTCTTTCCTAATAATTATGGATTTTTAACTCAGGGCTGTCATTTTAAATAGCTATGCTCACTCTCTCTCTTTTTAAAAAGATTTTATTTATTATTTGAGAGACAGAGAGAGCACAAGCAGGGAAGAGAGGGAGAAGGAGGCTCCCTGCTTATCAGGGAGCCCCATGTGGGATCTGGATCCTAGGACCCTGAGATTATGACCTGAGCCAAAAGCAGATGCTTAACCAACTGAGCCACCCAAGCACCCCTACTTAGCTATTCTCTTAATATGGTAGTATAGTGCTAAATATATAAGTTATAAAAGATAAGGTAAACTCAAAACATACCTTGGAAGTAGTTTGTTCGATTTGTTGGTTTATTTTAAAACTAAATTCAATATCTCAGATTACAAGTGGAATGCTAATATTTATTGAACACCTAAGGAATGCTGGACATTTGCTTGGGCACCACACAAATATGTAACTTGATTTAATTAAATATTCCAAAGTTCTGAGCCATTTATTCAAAAAATCTGGATCACTTATTCAACAATTGTACATATCGCATCCCTCCGTAACATAATATGAGGTGTGGTACATAGTTCTTTCTCTCCTTTATCTCGGACCCAGTTGTGCCAGTAAGACATGAAACAGATGAGTCACTTGAGCAGCATCGAAAGGGTAAGTATAATGAAGTATCACTTTGTTTCACAAATTTTCAGAGGAATGAAGAACATGAGTTATCTTTGGAATGATGGACAGGATTTGGATAAAGCAGAAAGGAAAGGATTGGTTGTTTCAAACTACGGCTGTTGTGTACAGGAACGACTAAAGTACACATGTCTGACTACTTTGGGGAAGGGATAAAAGAGAATGCTTGAATCAGATATACTGAGATTCAGAGGCTGGGTGGGAGTGGGAGGGCTGCTTTGTGCAAGGAGAGAACGGAAACCTATCCCTGAGGGTTTACACAATTGGTTCACTTGCTAGTTGTAGCTCCTCTAGGTTGTTTTGGATATGAAACCGTAAGTGCGCCATGCTTCTTTATATAGCATTCTATATATACACATATATATATATGTGTGTGTATAGACTATATAGACTATCATTCTACCATAAAGATTTTCAAAACATGAGGTCTGTAAGAATCAGTGCTGTCTGTAATAATTCATATAGTTTCCTCTTCCTCAAGCAATCCCCAACTGACCTACCCATTCATCTAAGTTAAACAGGAAACTATTATCTTTGGAACAGGTCACAGGCCTTCATGCAACCTAGACTTTTTTTATTACTTAAATCTTAAAATATAAATAAATATGAAGAGGTAGCAATTTAAGTTTTCAAGTTTCTCTCTTAGAGCCCAAAACCGAGTTCATATATTTTTATTGTTTATAGTTCTAAAAGTAGCTAATGAGTTGTTAACATATTATTGTAACTCTTGAGAGTAAAAAGAAATAGCTTAGTAAATTTTATTTTGACAAATGCTTGAATAAAACCTGCCAGAACATATCCTATAACCCCTAAACCTACTGTAGGTCAGATATAACACCATACTGACTCCGACAGAAAACCCCAGACAGTTGTATGAGTTATAAGGGGTCTCAGGAGTCAATTTAATTTAGGCTTACTTGCCTCCTACCCCAACCACCCAAATCCCTGCCTCTTCATACAAAGCAGCAGGATGGATAGTCTGGCCCATAGTGCCACAACTTTTGGCCCGTACTTCCCACCACACCTAACATTTCAACAAATTCATTCTTAACAAAAATACTTATGAGCAGCCATTCTGTGCAACCTAGTAGGATATAGTGTAGAAAAACACATATGGTTTCTAAAGTTATGGAGCTTACAACTGAGCAGGGAAGGCAGATGTTAAATAACAACTAGGTTAATTATTGAATTGAAATGATGGCAAGTGCTCTGAAGAAGTAATACAGGGAACCCCTAAGAGAATGACTTAGTCTAGAGACTCAAGGAAATCTTAAATTGTCCAACTAAGGAATGCTACACATGTAGCAATTCATTGCCCCATAGAGATTCTAGAATGCAAAGAACAAGCAAATTATCATCAACAAATACTTTTTTTGCATTTACAATGTCTCATACACTCTCATAAGTGCTTTATAAACATTAACTCTATAACTTTCCTATGAGCTAAATGCAATTAATATAATAATTTTCATTTCACATGTGGAGAAACTGAGGCAGAGAGAAGCCAGGTAACTTCATATGGTCACACAATGACATAATGCCTTAGCCAGGATTTGGACCCAGGTGCTTCCAATCACCATGCTCTGATGCTTCTGTTACACAGTCCATATAAAGCATAAGGGAAGAAGCAAGCATATCAAGCTATAAAATATGCTGTGATTGGTTTAAGTGCATTTGTCTTCTGCATCCAATGGCAAATTTCAATCAAATCAAGGATTACTAAAATCCACCAGAAATCAAAGTGAAGCTGGGTAATACTTTTATGCACAATTTATCTTTTTTTTTCCTCACCTAATTTTTCCACTTACCCTCTTCCATATTCAAGCCAATAAACCAGCTCTGTGCTCTTTTGCCTCAGGTGTAGAAAATAAAGTAGCCCCCATATTTCTGGATTTTCTTTCTAAAAATAAAACTAAGCCCACAGAGGAACTTACACTGTTTGTAGAGGATTCATTAGGGAGAAAATGTTTGCAGGAGAAAATTTGAAAAAAGTAGAAGGAAGAAAAGGGCTTCCCCAAGAGACAAAGTCAGATGCAGTCTTCTGGAAACATCCAGGGAGGCAGAAGAGCCTAGTGCAAAATGGCTATGACTGTCAAGGCGGGAGAGCGTGGAAGCATGAGAGGCTACCAGACTGGAAGGGACAAACACGTGGAATGAGAAAACGAGTGTGAATACAGTTGGATACAATTGAGAAACCACTGTCTTCATCCATGTTCCAGTGGGCGTCTCCTCCCTACATCATCTCAGGGAGATCCTAGAGCATTTCTGGACATTTTCAACCATAGCTAGAGTATCATCATTAGGTAAGTATAAATCTAACTTTAAATTCCTGTTTTTTTTTGTTTTTTTTTTTTTTTATTTTTTTATTTATTTATTTATTTTTTTTTATTTCTTTTCAGCGTAACAGAGTTCATAGTTTTACACCACACCCAGTGCTCCATGCAATGCGTGTTTTGACTAAAGCTTCCCTTCTCCTGTCAACCGAGGTCTGACTCCAGCCTTTGATTGGGTCACAGGAGTAGGACATGCAGGCTATTTCTACTGCTGTCTTCTAAATACCGACTGCCAACACTGCACCTCTCCTCGCCACCTCAGTGTGGAGGAGGAGGGCTGAGTGGAAAGAGCAGAAACCTATTTATTTACTCAGAGGTTGCTGTTTGTACTTCTGTCAAACGTAGACTCTCCCCCTTAGGTTATATTTGCAGATTATTTAAATATACCCCCCCACCCCATTCAAGGAACTCTAGCCTGCACCATTCTCTAGTGGATGCCTTCCATATGACCTCTTATCATCCCCTAAAGCTGCCACCCACTAGTGGTGCACACACACCCTCTCTGCTGGGGTCCTGTCACTTGAGTTGGCTCAACCCTGGCTCCCCTGTAGAGTTAACTTGGAGTTGTAAAAAAATCCCAGAATAATGATTTGGGGCAGGGGAGGTTTCCAAGAGAGGAAGAGGTTAAATTTTTCTCCAGGCAGGAATGATAGAAAGTTTGGAGTCAGAAATTAAGTTGAGTTATAGAAAACAAATGACTATTTATTACTTTTCTGTGTTTATGGTTTGAGAGAGTCCCACCTGCTAAAATGGTAAGTCCCTTATTTAAATGCCGTCTTTGGAACTGTATAACATATGGCCCTAATCATCTATTAACATATGCCAGGTCATTGCCCCATTACAATAAATTTCCTTGGACTTTCTTGAAAGAGTTGCTGAGAAAGTTAAGTCAGTTGCCATTGTCTTATAGGAGGCTGAATGTACAATTTACTTTCTAACTAATCTGTAACCATGGAAATTATGGTACCCAATGAAAAGTACCTCCTGGTTTCTCATTCAAGGGCTTAAAAACAGTCTTGTTTTTTAAAAATTATTTGTTCAATAAACACTTATATCTGCTTCTACTGAATACAGGGGCCATGGGGATTCAAAAAAGCTGCATGGTTTAACAAGTTGGAGAGGATGACATGTCACAGATACTGAAACTGAAACAAAATTATGATAAATGGCACAAGAGAGGCAGGAACAGACAGCACAGTGGTTCCCAACCAGAATCTATTCCAACTTCAAAGAAACATGTGGGCCCTTCATAACAAGAATAAAAAACAGTCTTCTTTAGTAGAACAATATGGAGAATGAGCTTTTTTTCCCTCCACTCCTCCCACTGGCCTCCCTCTTTCTTCTTTTGTCAATTGATCAGTAGTAGCTCAAAATCCTCAAGTCACTGCTAATCACTAATTGTCACAAAATTGGCCTCTGTTCACCATCCACTTTTTGGATTTTATCTTGTCCTTATTGTGGCAGCAGGGGACCCATCATGTTTTGAAAATTTTTTGTTCCATTGATCTTCTCTGATAATTTTCAATATGGGTTAGCAAGAAAGCCTTGTAGTCCATGTGAAGGAGGAAAAACAGTTAGCTGGGCATTTTTACCCAATATTAACAGTTTTAAAAGAACAAAATTTAACACTTAAAAGTATATGATGCTGTTGTGTCACTAGATTTCTCTTTATCTCTAAAGAGCTATTAAATGCTGCTGGGTCAACTTTGACATGTTTAGTTAATGGGAAAGAGAGAACAAAGAAAAGAAACTTACATAATGGGTCTGCAAATTAAAAAGAAGCCAGCATGGTTGGGAGTCTCTCAAGAATCACACCTCTATGTGTTCTGCCTCTCACTCTGGCTCTCTGACTTGTCAAATCTTTTTGATTTTTCAATTACACATCTTTGAATCTTTAGAAAGGTAACAAAACCTAAACCTAGCAAATCTGTTAAAATTCTCAAAAAAGAAACAAAAAGCAAGGAAGGTGGAACAGAAACAGAAATGGCTGTTCTCAGCTCCCAGCACATATGTTTTGGGAGGATGACATAGTTTCATAACAATTTCAGGTCAGTATTTCATACTACTGTTCTCAGGCTCATCCCTCAATTGGTTATGAGTTCCTTTATGATGGTCCTCCAAGTTCCCTATACACCCATAAATGCCTATTCAGTGAAAATGGCAGATTAAAAACTCTTTAAATACATAAAACTCTTTTGAACACATTCTTGAAATGTGTTCAAAAACACATTTACAAACTAGTTATGTATTTCAGATCTGCTAATTTTTCCCAATAAAATGTTAAACAGGCAAATTTTAAGCCATCATCATTTCCATTGATTACTGACAGAAATATTAGGGATCCAATAGTATAGAATAAAATTAAATAAAACAACTTCAGATGGATGGAGGAGAGCATTTTATCCAAATATGAATCATTTTATTTCAGTGAAACCTATTGCACCCATATATTTATTAGCCATTCACATATCCCCTAGACACCTATGTGCCAGGCAAAACATCATGATGGGCTGAGAAATAACCCATGCTATTGTATTAGATGGTAATTAACATCTAAAATCCTGGAAACAGTGCACTGAGTGGGCAGTAAATTGGGTTAGATGTGATAGCTGGCAACATCACCCACCGGGTGGCACATTTGAGTGGGAGTCATGTTTCTACATTCCATTCAAGGCAACCCTCTCCTCACAGAAAATCACATCTCTTGACTCTTTAATTTCTCCAACATTAAAGATTGGGAGAAACGAGAGTATTGGTGAAGATTCTCACAATCTTGTGTTGTTGTTTTTTTAAATTTTTTAATTTTTATTTTTTTTTAAGATTTTATTTACTTATTTTACACAGAAAGAGATCACAGGTAGGCAGAGATGCAGGCAGAGAGAAAGAGGGGGAAGCAGGCTTCTTGCTGAGCAGAGAGCCCAATGCGGGGCTCGATCCCAGGACCCTGAGATCATGACCTGAGCCGAAGGCAGAGGCTTAACCCACTGAGACACCCAGGCACCCCTGTTGTTTTTTTTTTAACCAAGCTTTCCATGTCATACCATTTTATACTTAATGCATTAGTAAGTAGTTCTTAAATCCAAAGCAAGGCATCCCTTGCCTTGAAACCTTTAAAATATCTGAGTTACCTGAGTTACCAGTTACCTCTCTAAGGTAATGGAAGTAAGGTAGAGATACCTTATATCACTGCCTGCTAACTTTTTGTAAATGTCTATACTTGCATTTGTTAATTTTTAATAGTTAAACTGAAGCCAGGAATTTTGACCTAAATTTGGAGAGAGAGGCAAAACAGGAACTTCTTAGCTGAGTGTAAGAAAACTGGAGTGTTCTCAATTCTGGATGCATATTAGAATTACCTGGGAGATTAAAAAAAAAAAAAATACTGAACCCTTGGCCCCACTCCAAACCAGTTAAATCAAACTTGTTTTGGAAGTTTGGGAACCAGCGTTTTACAAAGTTACCCAATGTTTCTGATGTGTAGCTAGAGTTGTGACCCACTGGAAAAGATAAACCAACAATGGTTAAGAAGGGCATGTGTCTTACAGCTGTGGAAGACTCTGGGGAACAGGACAAAAGTTCTGCTTGGATGAGAATGGAATTGCCTCAGGAGCAGTTCTGTATACAGGGAATAATGTGGAGAACCAAAGAGAGCTTGACTGAATGAAGGACATAGGTGTCTAAGACCACTAAGCAAGAAGGACTTGGTCTGGGTTGGGGCTGAATTTGAATGAAAAGATAATCATGTCCAGAGTTTCTCTTAATCTGAGGCACATTTTGCTCTGACTTTGTAATAACCAATCTGCAGAATAGCCAACAGACCCTACGTTAAAAGAACCTTTGAAAAATTCAAAAGAGTGCTATCCATGTCTTATTCCTGAGGGGAGGTATGAGAGAAAAGTTGCAACAAATGAACAACTATTTACTAATCATGTGGCCTTTGTGAGATAGTATGGAAGATATAAATAAATATAGGACATGGCCCTGCCTCCAAGGAGCATATATTCAGAGAGCTGGAAAGATCGTTGTAATAATAACACTCATGTTACTAATCATTGCAAAATTTCACTTTTATTTTTTTTGTTTGCAAATTTTCACATTTAAGTTGTTCTTTTTACCTTTCTTCTTCACCACAACTTAAGAGCTGTTTAAAAGCAGTCTGTAACTAGTTGTCACGTAGTGGCTCAGACAGTAAGTGCCATGGTTTTGGAGAAAGAAGAGAGCACTATGGACAGGACTGACCTAGGACAAGACATCATAGGAGTTCAGACCCTGGCTAGGTTTGATGTCTGAAATGGGTGTAGATAAGAGAAAACAGGGAGTTCTTAGTGCTAAGGATGTCTTCCTGATGTCACTGCTGTCTGTCAGGGAAGTCAGAGACAGGAATGGTTTGCCAACACTCAGGAGGCCTCCCTGCCTCCATGGTGTACGCCAGCATTGCCAGGAGAGCAATACTTCATGTGACCACAAAAGGTCGGCTAACCAAGCTTCTGTCCACATGGTCACACCATTCACAGCGTGCTCTGTGATCCACACCTGTCCGTCACCATAAAAACCTGAATGTCTTTAACAAGTCCATGCCATTGACATTTTAACTAAGGGAACAGCACCACGTCTGAAAACATAGTTAGATATCAAATAAATGGTTTATGGTTATTACATCACAATATCTGACAAAATAATATTTGTTTTCAGACTGTATGACTACCCTGTGTACATATAAGTTCATTCAATATCTGATCTGGGAGAGGTTAGTTGCCATCAAGAATGGGACGAATGGGGGCACCT
Source organism: Mellivora capensis (assembly GCA_004024625.1). Classification (NCBI taxonomy): domain Eukaryota; kingdom Metazoa; phylum Chordata; class Mammalia; order Carnivora; family Mustelidae; genus Mellivora; species Mellivora capensis. The sequence goes on along the minus strand of PISX010013648.1, from coordinate 26,600 downwards.
GGGTGGCTCAGTGGGCTAAAGCCTCTGCCTTCGGCTCAGGTCATGGTCCCAGGGTCCTGGGACCGAGCCCCGCATCGGGCTCTCTGCTTGGCGGGGAGACTGCTTCCCCCTCTCTCCCTGCCTGCCTCTCTGCCTACTTGTGATCTCTGTCAAATAAATAAATAAAAATCTTAAAAAAAAAAAAAAAAAAAAGAATGGGACGAATGAAAGGAATCTGAGTCTGAGGACTAAAAGACAGAAGAGGAGCCCACAGGGGAAACAGGGTGTCAAGAGGAAGGGGTGCACTCAAAAGGCTGTGGGGAGACAGCCAACAAATGCTGTCTGCTCCATAGTTTTCCTGATGGCTAACTTGGTAGGGTTGGTCCTGGAGTTTGCCTAGAGCAGCAGGAATATTGCATATACAATATTCACAGCTACCCTGTGAATCTGAATCACTGAGAGGAGACCCAGGAGTGTACACCTTTTAAAAGTACCACAGATGGTACTGATGTGCAGGCACATACTGTTCCAGAACCTCCTCCCAAAAAACGCCTAGAATGGGTTGCTGGAGGCTGACCCACCTGCAGTTTGATCTTAGGCACCAGCAAAGCTACAGAGTAAACATTCCAAAGTTCTAGACAGTGATTTTTGAACTCCAACATGCATGAGAATGGCCTGTTAAATGACAGTGTCTGGGTGCTAGACCAGAGGTTTAGGATTTAGCGTGCCTTAGGACTAGGCTGGGAACCCGTGTCTTTCACCAGCTCCCCAGATGATGCTGATACAGGTGGTCTGAGGACCATGATCTGAGATACACTGTGCTGGCATGTTTCCAGGGCAAGGCTCACAAGCCATATGGGGCACAACTGAGCGCACACTGGCTGGGAGAGAAGCCAGATGACCCAGCACGCTGAGTCCTCCTGGGGAAAATGTCAGGGACAACACATCCAACCCCTTATTCTCCATATGGGTAGCATACGAGGAGCATGTGTACACACCCCTGAGCTTCTTCACTAAGAAAAATGTTCCTCTTTTCCTCCTTTTCTTTGTAAAGAAGGTAATATGCTAGTTTCTGAGGTAGATGGGATTAAGGGTGGAGGGGAGAGCTGTCAGCTGACCAGAGAAGGAGGATTATTCACAAACCTGTGGAGGTTTTTCTCAATTTTTATTTGATTATGCTTCCATGTAAAAGGCCATTTAACCTTTTTTTGTAGAACTTTTTTTTTTTAAGTCAAAGTAGATTTCTGTGAAGGCAATTATTTTTACTGAATATTTCTTTTAATACTAGTAGAATATTTCTTTTAATACTGAATATTTCTTTTAATACTAGACTTAAAATGTATTGGTAAAGAAAGAAACACAGCCACTTAAAAAACTCCTGCAATCTTCATGACAGATAACAAAGGATTTTTAAATTTATGTCTTATTTGTGTTGTGTGTACGTATTCAATGTGCACAACAATTCATGATCATCAGCAAAACCTCCAACAAAGAGAACATCGAAGCCCAGTAGATGGCACTGTTTGCTACTTTTTTACAAGTTAATTCAATAAGGAACCATTCCCCTCACCCCAAACCTATTTGTTTTTACAATAATATAAATCCAACCTCCATTTTTAAAGAGCATTACTTACAAGGAGCCCAATCATTATGTCCTCTTCCAGACTCACATTGAGTAACTCTGTCACAATTTATTAAACAGAACTGTACTTAAGGATTATTAATCTTGTCTGAGAGTAGAAAGCATTTAACTTGCTCCTTTTCTTTCAGTGCTGCTAAGACAGCTGCATTTCTCCTCCCCCACTAGCCTCCATATACATTACAGATGCTCCCTCTTCAAAAAAGATGTAGGTTCAAATCAATTTCAGGCCAGAACTGCACCTGTGTTTAAATGACATTATGTTTGTATTAGGGTTGTACCTGGCTGTCCATGCACATCTTCCCCCCGCCCCCAAACATTATGATACATTTATGAACAGACACTTTATTGTATTTTTTGACATAAGAAAGAACTAACATGCAAGTGATGTAGGTAGTAGGTCACTGACATCAGAAGATGCACTGGTATGGGGTTCTAATCGTACAACCTCTTATCAAAGGACTTTGGGTACAGAATTAACTTCTTTGAGCATCATTTTGATCACATGTGTAGTGTCCCCAAATCACATGATATCCATTAGGATACCAGGGAAATGAAACTAGATAATGCAAGCATCGAACACAATGCATGGTCCACAGTAGGTCCTCAAGCTGTGCTGTTGTTTATACTGTTATATCAAACTTAATTTCCTAGAGTCAGGCAGGCCTTATGCAAAACTTTCTCCAAGAACTTCAGAAAAGTAAATTCCATCATCACCATGAGCAATATATTTAGTCTTAACCCTCCCCCCACCCCACCTAAATGTTGCTAATTTACTGTTTTTTCTCATCTTCAGCATCAAACGGGTATTTTTTAAAAATTTTTTAAATTTATTTTTAAAAAAAGATTTTTTATTTATTTGACAGACAAAGATCACAAGTAGGCAGAGAGGAGGAAGCAGGCTCCCCGCTGAGCAGAGAGCCTGATTCGATTTGGAGCTCAGATCCCAGGACCCTGGGATCATAACCTGAGCTGAAGGCAGAGGCTTTAACCCACTGAGCCACCCAGGCACCCCTCAAACCTGTATTTTTAAGCTTCGTGGGCTTTAGAGGCACACGGAGGCAATTCAGCAAGCACCATTTACTGCTGAAGGTTAAAGCAGCTGTACCCTGTAATCTCCTACTCAGCTGCCAATACTAATTTAATACAGAAAGGTGAACATGTGGCTGAAACATTTAGCACAGTATCTATTTTTCTCATCTTGGTTTAAGATTATGAAAATTATATATTATCTACAAAAGCTAGGATTTCTAGTTAGTGATAGTTTCCCAACATCAGGGCACTAAATATATCAAAGTGCCAAAGGGGTTCTATGAAATAAAATTTTATATCTGTAAGCATTCAATTTGATTAAAACTCAAAAGCCAAGCAGAAAAAGATTAACAAAATGAACAGGCATATTCCGAAGATAGAAAACTACCACCTCATAAAGAGAAAAGGCAGAGGGGAGGGGACCCACCCTCACAACAACTTGGCTTTTCTATATTTATCCATGTGTATTTGCTTCACTTGGTTGTCAATTTTAATTGGTCTGCAACATGCTGTGGTTCTAATGTGTTCAGAATTTCAATTGTTGTTTCTGCCATCTATTATAGTATCCCCAAATGCAGTCTATTCCTAGTGAATAATAAGGGTTTCACTCATTATAGAAATAAATAGCTTATTAAATCTACTGGTAGTTTTTAATACCTGATGACACAACTGTTTAAAAGTGCAGAGAATGGGAAACTGTCTCTTTCACAAATCATATTTTCCTACAAGCAAAGATGATTCATCAAGGTTGACTTAATGCTCATTAAGATTTTGCAAAGGTTAAGCCAAGGCAGGTATATACCAAATTGTCAGAAGTTCACTGCTAATGCTCATGTCGTTTTCATGTCTTGGATGCCAAGACTATGTTGAAAAAGGAAAGAATCCAATTCTGCTTGCATATATGGATGTGCACCAGTATGTCCTTGATGGTTTTCAAATTTGAGAGCCCACAGGATAAACTAACAAAGGCATAAGCCTTAGAGAAAGACAGATCTGGATTCCTAGGTGAATACTAACCCTTATTAGTTTTCTTACCTTGGAAACTTACTTACCCTTTCTGAAGCAGAGCTTTGTCATCTGTAAAAAATGAGAATAATAATACATGCCCTACAGGAAGTGATTGGTGTATTTCATCACAATGCCTGAAATGTAGGAGATGCTCAATACTCAGTTAAAAATTAGAGCAGAAAATAAATAAATAAATAAATAAAAATAAAAATTAGAGCAGAGGTGAGCCCTTAAACAATTTCATATGCAAAAATCTGGATTTACAACAACAAAAAAATTAGTTGTTGATAATTATTTTTAAACACAATTTTAAGAAGTAACAGTAGAACCATTACTTTTAAAAGTATCTATTAATACATTTGAAATTTAACAAAAACAATGCTGTATAAAATATATTAAGTACAGTGAAATATACCGTAGAATTAACAGAACACCAAAGAGCAAGGCATTATTACGTTGCTTCTAGCCCATTCATTTGTTCATTTCTATTAATAAAAATGAATTTCTCCTAATTGAGTATTACCTAACAAGTATTTTTTTTAAGATCTTATTTATTAGAGAGATGGAGAGAGAGCACAACTAGGCAGAGCAGCAGGCAGAGGGAGAGGGAGAAGCAGGCTCTCCACTGATTTGTGAGCCCAATGCGGGTCTCAAGTCCAGGACCCTGGGATCATGACCTGAGCCGAAGGCAGCTGCTTAAGTGACTGAGCCACCCAGGCGCCCCACCTAACAAGTATTTTTTTATGCTTTACTTTGAATAGGACAAGCTAATATATTTAGATATCTAGGCTTGTTAATTTAGCTAGTGTCAATATGTATGTGTGTATATATTGTTTTGCCTTGTTCAGAGACATTAGCTAATATGTGCCTAGTAAGTATATGGAAATTAAAGGTCAAGCACAATAAACATACAGAAGACTTAAGGAGTTGAGACCCTCTTCTCTGCATGTGTCTCAGACCCCTCACTTGATAGGAAAAGTTGGAAACATACCTAAAGTCTCAGATGGTTTTAATGAGGGGTTAATAAAATTGAACTACCACATCTTGATACTGGATGCATTAATGAATCCAGGATTGTATATTGTATAATTATTCAAAATAGTATTAGAATAAACTATCATAAAGTATTCATTTTAAATAAGATTTTCTATTTAAAATGAAACAGTTTGATGTTTTGTGGCTTTTTCTGGAAAATGAAAAACTGAACTGAGGTTGTGATGTTAGCTGTAATTTAACAATACATGTGTTTAATAGAGGCTGTGTGAGTGAGAACGGGTAGTCTGTTGAGCTGATTGTGATTCTAAGAAATAAGATTTAGTAAGCCCAAGCAGACTTCCTTGATGAACCATTTTGAAAAGATAATTAGCCAAAATGTTACTAAATGACTAAAATACATCTGTAAAATGATAGCACACATAGAAAGGATGTTGAGGATAATGACTTGGTCTCTAAGCTAGTATACATATCAAACACGTTCACTGTCATTGGATTCTAGCACCTTGGAGGGCTGCAGGACACTCTAGCAACTACTATGTGAGCATTTCCTTTAGCTCAAATCTGGTCTCGCTAACTGGATTACCAAATGTTTCCTGCCTCATCTAAGAAAGGCAGCCACTAAGTGCACAGCCATTCTCTCACCCTTCCCTTCATTACGACTATTCCCCAACTCACCTACTGACAATCCAGCCTCTATACCCAACCCTTTTCCAAAGCTCAGTATAGCACACAAAAGTCTTCGAACTTGCATATGCCATTAGCATGAGCAGAAGACATTCATAGCAGGCTCTCAATTGCAAGTCGTGTGTGTTCTGATATCAGTTCCTGATTTCTGGTCAGCCCAGAAGATTTTCACAGTAAACACATCACACATTTTCTTAATGAAATGAAGGGCTAAACTTTTGCTTTTTAAGGCCCCTCCGTTTATTGCATTTTGCAGGTATAGTTGAGTCTACTAGAGAAGTGGCTCTGTGCCTAAGCTACTGAACAGAGGTAGCAACTTGGCAAGAGTATTGGTAGGACTGGAAAAGAGCCCTGAAAATTGGCATCACAAGGGTCAGGAACAGAAAATTAGCAATACAGAATGGTTTTTGTGGGTTGAACAGCAGGTTAGACACCAAGGATGTCACGGTTCAATAATTAACCCTTGAGCCCTGCTGATAGGATATCCATAATATTAATTAACTAAACAACTCTTTATTAAGCACTTAGTGCAAGCCAGGGTCAGAGTTAAGCTCTGAGATGCAAAGGGAAGAAAATAGATAAGCTTCTCAATGCTTCTTGACATGCTCCCAGACCAGTCACTGTTCCTGCTATGAAGTCCCTGCAGCATCAGGTGAGAAGAGACCAGACAGAGATTCTGCAGGTCTTGATTCCCCTCCAGCTGCATTGCTGTCTTGCCATGGGGCCTTGGACAAGGCATTTAACCTCTTAGTCTCTGGTTCTGTCTTCATACAAGGAGGCTAACAGCAAAACCGCCCTCTCTAGCTCCCTCAAAGTGTTGGTGTGATGGACAAACGAGATAATCGATAGGAGAATGCTTTGAAAATTGTAAAGGAGCCATTTTGTTTTCACCTCACTATACACAGAAATAATAATTTCCACCTATTCACCTCACATGGATGCTGTCGCTTCTTGGCATTTATTGAACAACAATGCTCTCTCCCTGATTTACAAATAGAATTAGACAGAGTTCCTGCCCTGTGATTTTAAACGAGGCAGACGTGCATGATAAAAAGATGTGAAAACATTCAAGGCAGACAGTGTTGTGTGATGATCATTAATGTGTTTATAAAGGGCTTATGTGGTTCTTAGATGGAAGGTACTGTGGGCATTTTTCATGTTTTTAGGATATTTGCTTATTGCCAATAAAAATAAATCTCCACAACATAAAATAAGAAGAAAAGTACAGGAGGACTGAGAAGAAATAAAGTTAATATAAAAGATGGGAATAAATAACATGATATACTGAACACCTTACTACAATTTGAGCCCTAGTTGGGTAAAACAGGGGCATGAGATGAACAGCAACCCACTTTGCAAGTGAGTTCTTTATTTTGCTCTAGAAACTATGCTGAGTAAATTAGTTCATGGTTGACTGTGTTACTATATTTGGCTTTGAAAATATCAATGTTTTAAAGCAGTAATAACCATAATAACACCCCACAAATATTTTAGCATTTACACAATACCTTAGATTTTATAAAATTTTTATTGAAAAATTTAATCTTGTTCCTAATAATTTTATGTGTTGGGCATTGTCATATATGTCTAATTTAGAGATGAAAAAAACTGAGCAAGAGTTGGGCAAATCATTTACGTAAAGTAAGACAGTAATGGGAGACCCAGTGGCTTGAACCCAGGCTTTCTCGCACTAGGGTCTATTTTCCATCTTCATTCCTCATAAATAAGTCAACAATCTACAATAAAGTACCATTCTAACAGGCTAGAAAAAGAAAAAAACCTGGAAAGTAAAAAGCAAATTCAAAGCGTGGATTGAATTTGGAAGCATTGTCCCTCATACACCCCATCTTATTCCAGTTGCAGAATTTACAAGTCAATTAATTGCATTGGTTTCCAGAGTGATGCAGTCATTAGAAGGATTTTGTGAAATGGCAGATCTGGGCAAACACTGACTTCTTTAGGGATGTCAATTAAACTGTGAAGGTTTAATTGTGATTGTGGTTCTGCATATGTATGGAAAGTATTTCTTTCATATGTTTAGGATGCTCAAAAAAAAAAAAAAGAGCCTTATTGTGAGATTCACTAAAAAGTTTGAAGCATCTATTTTGTTTGCATCTAGCTATAGGTAATCATATATAACATGAAATCTGAAAAGAGAGTAAAAATTGTTTTAGAAAAATATAAGCCAAACCCAAAGTCATAATTGACATTTCCACTTTAAGAATGAAAACAAGATTCTAGTTAATTGTATTAATGACAAGGCTATACCAGTAAAAAACATACACATTCACAAAATTATGCATGGTTATTAGCAAGACGTTAATGATTCCCTGGAAATTTTAACAGTCTTCTAGTCTAAGAACAGATTATTAGATGGCAGTTAAGGTAAAACACAACTACTACAATAATTCTTGGGGTAGTGTCTTAGTTCAGGTTGCTATAAAAGAAAACCATAGACTGGGTGGCTTAAACCAACATTTATTTCTCACAGTTCTGAAGGCTAGGACATCCAAGATCAGAGTGCTGGCAGACCCTAGGGTTGGTGGAGGCTCTCTTCTCAACTTGCAGATGACCATCTCCTCATACTCTTACAGAGTGGAAAACAAACTCTCTTATTTCTTCTTGTAAAGACAGTAATCTCATTCATGAGGGTTCTACCCTCATGACCTAATAGATGTGTCCTCCCCAAAGCCCCACACCCCAATACTGATATGATCACTTTAAGGGTTAGGATCATGTTAATTTTGGGGAGACACAAACATTCAGCCCATGGTAGGTAGCCTGGCATATCATTTTTTCTCTCTCTCTCCACACCATAAGAACAAAACTTTAATACAAGATCTTTTACCACAATAAGAAAAAAATCTTGTTTCTTCTCTCCCAGACTACTGTCTCCATTCTAGATATCTAACACGGAGATTATCTCACTAAAATATCTGCTAAAGGCCAATTTCCATTTCTTTTCATTTTTCCTTCTATAACTGTCATGAAATAAAACTATTAAAATGTATCAAAATAACAATCTAGTCTGGATTTTTCTACTCTATAACATCAGAATCATTTGACTAAAAAAAATACTTAAATGATCATCAGTGCCTGACTTTATAAAGTACTTTGCATAAATACTTCTATTTAGACCCATTTTTAAGGATATATATGTATATATACACACACACATATATATATATGTATGAGAATATACATAAAGAGGGCAATCCCACTGTCTTTTTTAAAATTTTTTTTTATTTTTTAAATTTACTTTTTATTTTTAAAATTACTTTTCACTGTACTAGAATTCATTGTTTATGCACCACAACCAGTGCTCCATGCAATACATGCCCTCCATACCCACCACCAGGCTGGCCCAACTTCCCACCCCCCGCCCCTTCAAAACCCTCAGATTGTTTTTCAGAGTCCATCGTCTCTCATGGTTCATCTCCCCCTCCAATTTCCCTCAACTTCCTTCTCCTCTCCATCTCCCCATGTCCTCCGTGTTATTTCTTATTCTCCACAAATAAGTGAAACCATATGATAATTGACTCTCTCTGCTTGACTTATTTCACTCAGCATAATCTCTTCCAGTCCCGTCCCTGTTGCTACAAAAGTTGGGTATTCATCCTTTCTGATGGAGGCATAATATTCCATCCCACTGTCTTTCTTAACTCATTTTGGATAGAATCATTTTCTTTGTCAGGAAACGTTTCTTTATACTTCGATTAAATCCCTTATATACTACAGATTAAGAAGTATAAATATATTCACTTTGCATGTGAACACTTAACTCTTGGAGTAGTATGTTAAAATATGAAAAAGAAATTGAGTTCATTAATTTTCAAAAAGTCATGTTGTGATTTTTATGATATGAAACACTGAAAGTTTCAGGCTGGGTCACACAGGATGTAACCTTTAATGAAACCTTCATGGTCTGGGGTTTGGCCACAGTTTTGCAGCTGCAAAAAAACTGAGTAGTGGTCTGGCTCTGAGGAACAGATTCACACTAGCTGAAATCACAAGAAACTGATTTACAAGGGTGACTACATGGTACGATATGAGAGGTACAGAGCTGAGCAAGAAGGAGGAAGGGCAGATATAAGCCTTTTCTGCTGGGTTGTTCTTTTTCAGATATCAATGTATCTGAAAAACTGATTCAATAATACTTTATGTAATCAGAATACAGACTAGACATGGGAAGTAAAAGGAGACTGGTGAAAAATAGATGTTTCCAAATCTGTGCAATGGAATTCTTTGGAGCAGATGAGAAGCTATGATTAGTGTAACTGATAGAAATGAGAAGAGACAGCTGACATCTTGAAAAAATATCAGAAAGCAGACATGGGAACTCAGAGGTCCATTCAGTGATGGAGGAAGATCTGTTAGTCAGGGTTCTGCAGAGAAATAGAACCAATACTCATATTAAAGAGATTTGTTAGAAGAAATTGGCTCACGTGATTATGGAGGCTGAGAAGTCCCATGATTGGCTGTCTGCAGGCTGGACACCTAAGGAAGTCTGTGGTTTAGGTCTGGTTGGAGTCCAAAGGCCTGAGAATCAGGACCAATGAGGTCAAACAGAGAGAGTAAATTCTCCTTTCTGCTTTTTTTTGTTCCTTTCTGGTCCTCAGCAGATAGGATGATACCCACCCACATTGGGGGAGGGCAATCTGCTTTTCTCAGTCCACTGATTGAAATTCTAATCTCATCCAGAAACACTCTTGTAGACACACAGAAATAATGTTTAGCAAAATCTCAGAGTACCTTATGGTGCAGTTAGGTTGACACATAAAATGAACCATCACAGAGAGTAAACTCTATGTACTCTCAGTATTCCCCAGGGGCATGTTAACATCAGGAAAGGAAATGCTTAGTATTGTCTCATTAATCTTCACAAAAGGTTTTAAAAGTTAGGTATTAACTTATCCTTACTTTCTGATGAGGAAATGGAGGCCTAAAAAGGCTAAAGATAAAACTTACCCAATTTCACTCCAAGAGTGACAAGCCTATGATTTAAATCTAGCTTAATCTGATCTTAAATCACATATTTTTCCTTTTCTATGCTAACTATAAAAACTGCTCTAGTGATTCTATTTTGTGAAGTTTAGGTTAAAGGATGTGAAACATACTATATTTTAGCAGAAAGCAATTAAATTAAAACTACTATTGTACTGATTTCCACATTTCTTAATTACTCTGGTCAAATATGTTTTTATTATAATAACTTAAAGACTGATTTTTGAGAATGGAGTCAAATGAATGAAAAGTACACAGCGTTCATCTCTGAGCTTGGACCAAGCCGTTTATCACACAGGGCACTCACATACTCAACACTCAAGGATATGTTCTGGAGCACTGGTCTCATCCTGTCTCCCAGTCTCAGATTTTCTGTTTCTGCCCTCACCTTACCTTTCAGACTGAATGGTGTGAATTTGGCATCTTATGGTATGTCGCACAGGAGAGAATCAAGATAAGGGATCCTGTGCAATAAGAGTATACTTTTCTAGTTGCAGAAACTCTCTAATTTGCTAAATTTGATGGCTCTCTCCCTTGATCAATGCTGGAGACAGGCTATCAATCCTTGAAAACTTTTTAATATATTGTTATTCCCTGTATACAATTTCTAAGATTATAGCTTGTCTCATATGTTGCATTTTATTATCTCATTATTTTCTTTTATGGGTTGCACATACAATGTTGTAACTTATTTACTTAAAACTTTCATAATTCACAATGTAGGGGATATATTCCTCGGAGAACTCCTGTATGTAATTAATCTCACCTTGTTTTCTTTTTTCCCTTCCTTCCTACTGTCAGTTCCTTCGCTCTCATTTTAAGAGTGGCACCAGAGGTCCTGGTCTCTTGGATTTGCAAGATAGGTTGGGTTGTGGTGGTTGTACTTAGGGAACCTGTAACCCTCTGTACAACTAGCAAACTGGCAAAATTACAAACATTGTTCTACGTTTCATTAATAATGATAGCTTCTGGGTAAAAGAGTGAACATGCTCAGTTGCAAAAGTTGGAGATTCTACTGGAATTATAGTCAGCATTTGCATTGTGAAGGACTGTTTTTAGATTCTTCAAAGCAAAATAAAACAAGCTTCCTAAATTTTGCCTGCAGCAATTGACATAAAACATGAACTCAAATAATTCAGTACTACGCCAACCTTCTACAGAATCAGTAGATGGTCACACCAACGAACACTCTGGTTACTTATTGAAATCAAGAATCTTTTTTGCTCCATCAGGGAATGCAGTACCAGATCCAAGGTCAGAGCTGGACCTCATCTTGGGGGTGGAGGCTAAGTAATGCAAAGCACCCACAGAATGGCCAGAGGCCAAGGAGCTGGGCTTGTGACTCCAGATCACGGCAGCTCAAGGTGAGATTAAGTTTTTAAAGGGTCATTAAAAAGTACTCATTGTTAGAAGTGGCAGAAGTGGGGAAATTGGAAAGGGAATTTCCAAAGATGACTAGTTAAAATCCTGTTTAAAGGACTAAAGCTAAGGGCCCATCTTGAAAAGAAAGAGTATGAAAGGGAAGAAAAATTCCACATTTGAATCTTTTTGTGAAACTGTTTAACCGTTTTTACTAAAATGCTAGTATGCATTTAAATGGCTGAACATTGACTTGAATGACTTTTAAAAGAATAAATCTATGCCAATAAAATATCTGGAAGGGTATATACCAAAATAGTAATGGTGGTTGGTTCCTGAGAGGTGATGTTACAGTAATTTTTCTCTTCTTAATACATTTCTATATTGCCTATTTTCCCCCCAATGAGCGCACACACTGCTTTTACAATTAAGGACGAGAAAACAGTGAATATTCTTGTTTAAAAAAATTACTATTGGTATTAATCTGTAAAATAAATGTTCACATAGCTATATTATCAGGGCAAAGCAGCACTGGGGAGGCAGAATCTGTGTGATAGAAAAAAACAGAGACTAATCAAAAACAAATGAACACAAAAGCTTGGGTTTTGCCATAGCAGTAGAATTTATAGAATTACAGCACCCCTAGAATTATGAAACCCACAATTTTCTGCATATGTCCCTTTCTGCCAACTTTTGGTTGTCTGTGGTTTTCCTAAAATATTCTTGGAAGGGACTCCTGGGAATCATCAAATCAGTTCAACATTATTTAAGTTATAATCTAACAAAAGCTCCCAGAATTTCTGTGGGAAACTCCTATTCATGTATGTGTTCCAATTTTCTGCCACGTGTAATTTTTTTAATTATTTAGATCCAAAATTGCACAGAGTCACTTAGCTCCTGGGTGGCTTAGTGGGTTAAACGTCTACCTTCAACTCAGGTCATGATCCCAAGGTCCTGGGAGTAAGGAATTTTAAGAAGCGTACTTAATAAAATATTACATTAACATATTATGCTAAATAATAAATATTATAATATTAATTTTATATTTATTTATAATTTAAAATGAAATATTATGTAAAATTCTCCGAGAATAGATTGCTGGGTCTTTGTAGATCTAGAAATTTCATAAAACATAGGTACCCCTACTAATTCTTTGATGAATGGAATTATGAACTCTAGTATATTCTAATCAATTCCACTTTGCTGAGGGATCCTGTGATAGGTAATCCATAGCCCCCATGGCCAACATAGTCCATTTTTTCTTGTCAGGAATTTTCTTTGTATCTTCAGTCTAACATTTGGAATACAACAATAAACTCACTTTTTACATTACACATCATGCAATAATCTATGTGATTACTACTAGGGAATATGAATATGAAAACATGCATATAGACATTGGCAACTAATAATCAGTTTTCAATGGAATGGTTTATTTAACAAATGGCTTAGTAAGTTGTATTGGTAATTCAAATCGAGGTTTGTTGTTCATGGTCAAGTGCTAAATTATGCTTAGTTTCACTTTTTTGTTCCTAAGAGAGGAGTTCCTAATGAGAGCTAGACTGTAGGCTCTTTAAAGGCAGCGATAGATGGCATTTTATATTTTATTGGTAACAACCACAGCATGAGAAATAGAATTGATTATGAACTAGGTACTCAATAAATACTTGTTTGGTTTACTGATTTGCTTATGCATCTTTTTGGTGTTGACAATCAAATAAATTATCAGATTAAAAATAAAAGTGAGGGTATTAGTAAATCTACCAGTTCATCTCTCTATAGCTTTAAATGTCAGTGAGCAAAGGGTGTATATTAGGCAGGGGTTCTTAACCTCAGTTTCAGAGGAGATTCCTCTAACTCCTGAAATTTTATTAAAAAAATTTTTTTTATATCTTCGTATGTTCACTTTCCTGAGGAGAGGATACATAGCTTTCTTCTGCTTCCAGGAAATACATTGCTCTATCATAAACTATTTAAAACTAGTGGTATTTCATATATTCACCCACAACCTAAATATCAGCACTGATGATGACAAAAACCTGTCTACTTTGCTTTCTTTCTCTGATTTTCTTGTTGTTCTTCTTCTTCTTTCTCTGACTTTTGGCTTTGCTAAAGATGGCTGATCTTCAGTCAGAATCAAGCTGCCTGGAACAAAATGAGTTATAAAAGCATGAAAGCAAACAGGATAACTTGAACCTTCTCCTTGTTCTCATGCTATCCTCTGTGTACTGAGTTGGCACTTGTGTCTAGGTGCAGGTCAAGGATTCTTATCATATAAAACTGGAATGGACAAAGTGATCTGGAACCTAATTATGGGAGAAATTACCTGTCTCCTTATGCGTGCTCACAACACTAAAGTCAACAGCAGCACCTCAGCTAACGGTTCCTGCCTCCTCACTTCAGGAAATTTGGGGCATTCGGCTTCCAGCATGAGGAGTTGACTTTGGACTTCCTGGGACATCTCATCTAAGCCTAAATTTACCAGTTCAGAGGTAGAAAGCTTTTGTTTTTTGTTTTTTTTTATTTAGAAGAACAGAATAGATTAGTTAGTTGTGGTCAAATCAGGTTAAAGTGTTTCTCTGCATATCCCACCTTTCCCCAATACTGTGTTGTTAAGAAAGTTAATGTTTCACTAGTTTATTGCATTGCTGCAAATTGAAAAAAGCAGTTATGTTAAGGAGCAAGGCCTTTTTAAGAATAAAAGTAGGACCTTTATGATTATGCTATTAATTCTCAGTCCAACTTATAATAACATGTAACAGTGAATCTCTTAGTAGCCCATTTTATTATTTAGTGTTTAAGTAGCTTGAGGACCTATGATTTATAGCATTTTAATTCTAGCTGTTCCTCCAAACTTTTATCCTTAAGTGGGTCATAAACACTATACATATCTTATGATGTTAGCCTTTCTATTGTTTATCTTTTAAACTAACATAAATTAAAATTGCTATAAGCCTGCTTATTTTTAAATATTGACTTCTTAAAAATGTATTTATTTTTATAAAGACTACTCTTTGGTGGTCATCAGAGAAGTTAAAACTTTGTTACATTCTTCATCCCACTCAGTAAGACAAGTACCTGGAAAGCCTAAAGGCAACTTTCTAAGGAAAACAAAGCTTTAAAATTATTTTGTAAGATTTTGACTCATACCTAAAATGTTGACTGTCAAGAATCTATTCGGGGGTGTCAGAGTTTTTCTGCTCCCCCTGCAAGTTCTAGAGCTTCTTTTCAGGTAAAAATTTTAAATATCATATATTTGTGTTCAACATAAAAAAGCACATGAATTCCATATCACAACAAAGGGCTCCTAAGAAGACTGTAAATTGAGGGACAGAAGAGAAGTTATTTAAAGGGATCCCCACTAGAGAACACAGTGGCAGCTCCCAAATAAATCCATTTTAATTTTCACTTTATTTCAGTTATATTTCAAAGCTGTGATATCATGAGTGGAGAGAGAAGCAGCTCATAGAAGAGGCTGAGTTCAAAGGAACTGAAATTTAGCATGGAATGTAAAATTGAGGACTTTTACTTCTAAGACAGTGATTGTAGAAATACCAAGATTGAAGAATGTGGGCTCGATGCTACAGCAGAAATAGTAGTCTGGGTTGACCCTGCATATATTGGTCAGTGTCCACCAAGTAAATCTCTTTACAGGAGAAAAGCTTGTAACTGGCAAGCTAGTAGGAATGTGCATTTCTCTGAAAACTTTTTTTCCTGTCCTTCTGTTCTAAAAGGGACATTATTAATTGCTAATGAACAGTGGCTTTCCTGTTTTAAGAGGTTAGATTTCCCCAGCACTGAAAGAAAGCATGCTTTAGCCTTCTTACACCCAGGATATCCCATTGGGTTCCCTGCAGCGTGCTCTCTTGCCCCTTTCGGTAAGGGTGCACCATGGGTCAGTATTCCCTGTAGTCTTTTTTTATGCTGGTGCTCTGGCTGCTAGAGGGGAAAATAGCCACACACAGGGAAATGGTGCAAGTTAAAATAAAGTAAGCCTAATGGGGTGGTAATGACTTTCCCAGCATCCAAGTCTTTGCCTTCAGGACATGTGAAGCTAGAAAACAATGTCATTCATTCAACATTTATAGAAAACACACAATGTACGTGGTACTGTGCTAGGTACTGGAGGGTATGCAAAGGTATGCAAAACACAATCCTTGTGCAAAGGAATCCTGCCAAGAAGGGTATTTTCAAGTATAACTCAGACCTTATGATATTTCAAGAAATTCTTGGATGAATAAAATTGCACTTATAATTTAAAATAAGCGTGGAAAAGAATACTGCTAGGACGATATATCTTTTAGGAGGGAGGGGGTGGAAATGTGTTTAAGATTTTTATTTCTAAGGTGTACACAGTGTAGCTTGGATGAATGGAGGAGTGTGGGGTTTAACAGGCCAACAGCGGCCCCAGGATGGCCGCACGGGCCGCTTCCTGGCAGAGCCTGAGTTCAAAGAGGCAGTGCTCGGCTGCCTGCACACAGCTGAATCCGAACAAAGAAAAGACCGGCACCTTTACCTGGGAAGTGGATTAACTTTGAGGAAAAGTGGCCTCCGGGGAGAAAAAGAGGCAGCATTCCACCTGGAGTGAGAAACACCCTCCCTTCCTCCGGACCGTGCAAGCTCACCTCACCCATTACCGACCTCACCCTTGCCCCCGCCCCACATCCCTGCACGCTAGAGGCGGTGGGCCGCGCACTCGATGGGGTTCCACCACCCATTCCACTCCCGCAGCGCTTGCACACGCCGACTCCAGCCGGTAGTTGGCCACGTGCGCCCGGGTCCTCTGCTCGGCCCCTTAGTGGGCCGAGAGACTCCAAGGTTAAGTGGCAACCATGGGGTCCTGATTTCTGTTCCCCCGCGCTCAGCCAAGAAGTCCGGAGCAGCCGCGGCGGTGGCGGGAGCGAGCAGCTCGGCCCCTCCCTAGAGGGGGCAGCGCGACCGAGGGCCGCGGGCACCGCCTCTGCTGCATCCGTGGCTGCGCGCTCCGCTGGGCTCCGACCCGCTCGGATCCCGAGCCCGCGCTCCGTGCTGCCTTCCCTTCCCCCTCCGCCGCCGCCCCGCGGGCAGCTCCCCCCCGCGAGACGCGTGTTCGATCCTCCTTCTCTGGCTTTACGGATTTCCGGGGGCATAGAATTTTGCCTCGGTCCCTACGAGCATCTCTTGGCCTCTCTCCCCCTCCCCTCGCGATTCCCCCACCCCGTGGCGCGCGCGCGCGCGCGCACACACACACACACACACACACTCACACTCACACTCGCAGGCGCGCGTGCGCACGCCCGCGCGCCCCGAGCCGTGGAGTCTCCAGCAGATCCCACTCTCTCGGGCGCCGCTACTCACACAGGCTTCCAGTCGCCACGGGGCGTCCTCTGTCTGCGGCAGCGGCGGCGGAGGCAGCAGTGGGAACCGCAGCTGCAGCCTGGCCGCGTCTTGCAGCTTCGTGCCCGGGACGGAGTCTCAGAGAAGCCGAGAAGGAGGACGCCGAGGCGAGGAGGAGCCGCGCCGCGCCCAGCGCCCGGCTCCCGGCTCCGCGCGGCGGGCTGCCCCCGCTCCCGGTACCGCAGCCCCAGGTAAGCAAGCAGCCTCGGGGCTCGCAGCATCCCTGGGGAGTCCGAGCTCGGAGCCGGGGTTCCCCGGTCCCGCCCCCGCCACGGCCCGGGACAGAGGCTTGGAGGGGAGTGGGCTCCGGGGAGGGGGAGGGGAATGAGCTAGAGGTAAGGCTGGTGGGGAGGGGTGCGTGGAAGCTTCGGGGCTTCCGCGCAGCCCCCGTGCCCTTCTCCGCTCTATCCCAGCTCCAACCCTGTCACTTTTACGAGCCGGGGGGTGCCCGGCGCCCCAGACTGCTGTTCCCCGCTCTCCCCGCCGCCGCCGCCGCGGGCCAGTGTTGGCTCCCGCTCCGCGCCCGCCGCGCGCTTCCCACCTCCCCTGCACCTTGGACAGCGCACCCAGTCACCAGCCGCCCCCTGCACAGCACCCGGGACGGCGTCCTGCTCGCGCAGCCCTCCGCTGTCCTCTTCTTTCCTGATTGTCACCCTCCCACCCTGCATCCCTTGTCCTCACTGTCTCGGGGGACTCCGCTGTGGTGCGGGCCGGAAACTTTACTCCCTTTCTCCTCTGCGCTAGGTAGTGTTGTTGTTATTTATGACTGTCCCCTAACACGGGGAACTCAGACACCTGGGACGTGTCTTTCTCGGCGGGAGCGGTACTGGCCCGCCGAGCAGGACGCAGAGGAGGCACTGGGCAGCTGGACTCGGTGGCTGCCAGAGTGCAGAGCCCGCGCCTTAGGTCCTGGACGCCTGCCGCCTCTCCGCCTCCCTGCCTCCCTGCCTCCCTGGACTCGACACGTGCGCGCCTCCCACGGACACGGCCCCTCCCCGACCACCCCACGTCCTCCCCCAGCACGGCCACGGCCACCCCATAGGTTGGACACCCGGAGTTCGCGGGTTCTGATTGGCTGAAGGCGTAACCCCGCCTCCTTCCCGGAGGGGGTTGGTTCTGGAGTGTTGTGGTTGTCATCCCGCGGCGCGCACATGGGGGAAGTGGGGTCGACAGGTGGGGAATCCGGGTGGGTAGGGTCCCCGCGTCTACACCGCTGTGTGTAGTCACTCACCCACCCTCTTTCCTCCAAATACACTCCTGCTTTTCTCCCTTTCTATTTCTCAACATTCTACTGCTGTAATTAAAAAACAAAACAAAAAACAAAAATTGGCTTGCAACCCTACTTTTATTAATACTGCGTTCGTTCCGGTGGTAGAGGTTTTTAAAGCATATCTAGAAGAGTGAGGGTACCAAGTGGCTACGCAGAGGTTCGTGGCAAACTGGGCTGCAGGTTTGAGTCCAGTCGTTCCGAGAAAGTAATGGGTGGCTAAGAGATCTGAAGAGGATGGAGAAAGTGGGATGGATTTTGTTCCTTGTGAGAAGGAAGGACACAGGTGGGCGAGCTTGGGAAGCGGAGGGAGAAAAAATGGGTCACTTACGGGGTGAATGTGAAGGAGAAACCCGGATGGTTATTGTGGGGGGGCGGGTGGGTTCTGCTGAAGAAGGCTCTGTCCCAGAAAAGGGGTAGTTTTGGACAATATTTTGTTAATTATTAGCACACTTTGTTTCTGTTTTGCTAGCGCTGTCCTTTTGATATGAGACTTCATAGTAATAATGTCAATTCATGTAATAGATTTTGTTTATTCCAGTTTGTTGTAATATATAGATGTGCAAGTGGTAATGAATTTCAAAAAGTGAATTTTAAAAGTTCCTTTAGAGGGATGCACTAAATAGTTAAGGCAAAGTGCTTTTGAAATATTGTGAAAGAAGACGGATGAGCATTGCATAAAATCCAAAGATTGTTCTGGAGTTATTTAGGTCCTTTGCAGAAATATATATGTATGCATAAATGATACTGATTTTTCTTCATTTCAGAACGTGATTGCCTCTAGCATTTTCAGGCTTTAATTCCTTCAGGCTGTTTTGATGTTGTGTCTGTACATCTAAGAATATTGTAATTCTTATCTTTAGAAGCCTTGTCAGTGCAAAACAAACAGCAACTGATGCAAGTTAATGTTGACAACTTTATATTGAGTACACTGTGTTATTTTATTTGCAAGCTAGTGAAATATGCAAGAATAACATAGCATGACTGTTATTCCCCAGGGACCCATATCAAAACAAAGTGAGAATCACATGAGGCTATTCCAGGGAGAACAATTCAATTATTTAAAAAAATGAATGTATTTTAAGATTCTTGGGTGTAAATAGCAACCAAATTTTTCCATTTCAATTATTATCTTTGTACACAGTGATAGCACATGATAAGTCACACAGCATGTTAAATATATTTAGGTAATTCCAAAGTAGATAGTAAAGTGTTTCCATTTATTATTGTTTTTATGTAAGTAGACAGAATTGCTTCCTGACTGTGGGACTTTGATTCGAGGGACAGATTTGATACATATGGCAAAATGGAAATTATTGCTATTGTTGAAAAAATAATTCTTACTATGTTTTCATATTCCTAAGCCATGCCTTGATGTGCTTTCAAGGGATTTAGAGTCTAGTTTTTGACCTCTCAAATTTAGATAGGTTTTGAGGTAGGTAGAAAAACAGTGTATATAGTCACACATATACATATGCATAAATGCAAAATATATGTATGTATATCCACACACAGGTGTATATGTATATACATAATTTTGCGGTACAGTGTATTTATTTATATGTTATTGTCATTCTTAAAATTTTTTTCTCATTTCTTCTTGTCCAAAAGGTGGCCCTGTTTTAAACGTAGAAAGCATTACCAGGAGTAGAATTGGCCAATAGATCATGGAAACAGACAATAGTATTTTGTTGCTTGGCAACCACCTACTGTGAATGAAAAACAAAGCAGTGACAGCTGCTTCCACATCCTGATACCCATACTGTAGCTCAAGCATTGAAACCCTCCAAGTGAGACAGATCTAAGTTTCATTTGAGTAAGGTGAAGCTGTTTCTTTTTTGGGATGTTTTTAAAAAAAGTATTTAAAATTTTTATTGTAATAAGAATTATATTGTGATTGTGGGATGAAATGAAGCATCTAATTCCAATTGCCCTCTTAAGCCCAGTATAAACTAAAAAATGCAAGATTGGGAGGACTGTTTAGACCCTTCTCATTCTTCCCTTTATAGACATTAAACAGGGGCGTCTGGGTGGCTCAGTGGGTTAAAGCCCCTGCTTTCGGCTCAGGTCATGATCCCAGGGTCCTGGGATCGAGTCCCACATCAGGCTCTCTGCTCCTCAGAGAGCCTGCTTCCTCCTCTCCCTGCCTGCCTCTCTTGCCTACTTGTAATCTCTGTCTGTCAAAATAAAAAAAAAAATAAAAACAAACAAAAAAACTTTATAATCATTAAACACTGTAAGCACATTTTCTGCTGCCATCAGGTGCTCTTAGGATTTTATAAAAACTTGAGTTCTCTATGATACCTAAATAGATAGCTGGATTTTACTCTTAGCAGGGAATTAGAGATTCATGCGATGGCCTCTTTCATTTTATGGGACACTGAGGCACAGTGAGGTGATGTGACTTGCCCCTGGTGACTAAGCCATCCCCAGAATGTCTTCCCTTGGGTCACACTTGGAAATTTTTTCCATTTCCTCCCTGGAATCACTCTTGTTCTTGAGTTACATAAAATTTATATAAAAAAGATTTTTATCCTGATAAAGATACTTAGCAAATACAGGAATACTTGGGCATAAACATTTAGTATTGACATCAGGCTAGATTTGGGTGTTAGATGCATGGTATATCCTGTGTTCTTCCTCCCATCTGTGGAAGTCCAGATGGGAGGACAGTGACTCCCACCTTTTTCTCCAAAATGGGGAAGCCCTGTCCCTTGCTTTGCTAATTGTTTACACCTTTGTGTAATCTTTAATGATCCATTATTCTCTGTGTGAATTTTAAATGGGAATAAGATTGAAGACTGTGTTGGTCAGCTTGTATGCTGGTGAGAGTTGAGACAGTACAGCTAATTAATCGCCTGTTCTGGTCTTCTGTCTGCAAAGTGATAGACATGCTGTGGGTGTAGTGATTTGGGCTCTTGAAAGTACATGGGACAGACTGTGACTCTACATAAAATTCATTTCAGTCTTTTTTTTTTTTTTTTAAAGATTTTATTTATTTATTTGAGAGAGAGGCAGTGAGAGAGCATGAGCGAGGAGAAGGTCAGAGGGAGAAGCAGACTCCCCGTGGAGCTGGGAGCCTGATGCAGGACTCGATCCCAGGTCTCCGGGATCATGACCTGAGCCGAAGGCAGTCGTCCAACCAACTGAGCCACCCAGACGTCCCTCATTTCAGTCTTTTATCAAAGCTGTCTTGCCAAGGGTGCTACCTGAAGCATGTTGGTGGAGGACGGGTCATCTTTCTGTGTGAGGTGGTAGTAGTGCGGATTGTTTCTTCACTCAGTAAAATGATAATGAATAAGTTATTGGGTGGCAAACTTGGATCACATATGCATTATTAAGCATTTCTTCTAAAACTTAGGAAATGTATTGCCTGTGTGATACATTTTGAGGTTCCTTAAACTATTTTAAATGATGTGTATTTCACTGTTTATTATTTATGTCAAACATATGCATTTAACTTTAACAACTTAGGTAGAAAAACCTGAAGTGGACTGCTTGGAGAAACAATAAAGTGACAGTATTAAGTAACATTGAAGAACCATTTTCACCAGAAAAGCATGCACTTTAGCAGATTTGTAGGGGGGAATAAATTGATTTACAGCATGTTTAACCTAGTTTTAGAAGCCTGCTATTAACTTGTTCTAGCTAGGAGGATTTTCAAACAGAATAATAATTTGGCGGATTTCAAGTGAACTTCACTGATTTTTTAAGCCTTTTTCCACAGTCTGGTTATAGTTTGTCCGGGCAAGTACTTGTTTTGGATCCTGTAGGATTAATCTGAATTTTAAGATTGTTATTATTATTATTTTTTTATTTCTGAACCATTTCTCTTTGCAGGGAATGATGTGAAATATTCTGTTGTTCATCCATAATTTAGCCCACTGGAATTTTGGTATTTAATGACATTCTCCCATCTTCATGCCACAGGATAATATGTGTGTATGTAAATGTACGAACACACAATACTTACTTTTTCCCCTTCTGTTGTTTTCATCCTTGTAATAGAACACTAAAAGACTTGATTTATGCTTTTTTTATACAGTAAAAAAAGCTTTAAATGAGATATTTACGTTTTCAACTTCCTTATGTCTGCTTCTGCTGTTATGACCTGTAAACTCTCACCCACACAAGTAGGATGGTTGCTAAAAAAACAAGCAAATAAATAAATATATATCCAAGCAGTATTTGTTATCCTCCAAGCTAACCAGGAAAGCGTATTCTCTCATTCTTAGACACACATATCCTTCCACACACATATCTACATATACATTGAGTTTAAGGTCCTGTAGACTCTTTTTTGGTGGGGGACAGTGAGAGCGAGGTGGGGGAAGGGGAGTGGGGGAAGAGAATCCCAAGCAAGCTCCATGCCCCAGTACAGAGCCCAACACCATGCTCAATCTCAGTACCCTGAGATCATGACCTGAGCCAAAATCAAGAGGTGGGCCCTTAACCAACTGAGCTACCCAAGTGCCCCAGTCCTGTTAGACACTTTCAAGAGTGGATGGAAATAGTGTTTTTATTGGGAGCACTGTGCATGCTAATGCTGATATATTAAGTAAAGTTGATATATTCAGATTTTCGGAAATACAGTAGCACAGGAAGAATTAAATTGAATTATTCCCTTTGGCAAATTCTCAAATTATGCTGAGAACATAACCCACGGCCTCTATAACAATACCCAGTAGCTACAACAGAGCCTAGCATGTGGTAGACATTCACTGTGTATTTTGTGGAATATACATCTGCCCTCCTTCTTGATATAATGTTGCAAACATTTCAGTCTGTATCTGTGTGAATTGTAAAAGTTGAGAAGATAGAGAAGAAATTACTCTGGTTTTCTAATTGTTTCTGGCACTATATTAAAAAAATAACTTGGCCAGTGAGATATTGTGGAATATACTTCTTGTCAGTGCAGGAAGTTATACCAGGGGTATTGATTTTTCACAAATACAGCCATCCTAAGTACAGAATAGCTCTTTAATAGCCCACAGCAGCAGAACAAAGGTTATGGCAGCGAGTCCAAAGGAATACTTTATTTAGTTGGAGCTGGAGGGTGAAGTTTGCTAGCCCCAATGTAATTATCCAGACTGGAATGTGGCCAAGGGACTGTGGTTAACGTCCCAAGCAGTGGGAAAAAAGCCACGGATGAGGTCTTTAGTGACTACAAGTGGCCAGACCTCTGCTTTGGTCTCATTTGCAAGAGAGGACCTTTATGGTAGCTTAAAAACCGCAGCAGCTCTTTTGCAATTAAGGGGTAGAGCCCGAAGTTGCCACTAGATCCCAGGAACCAAATTTGTTGTCCTTGAAAGAAGTCATAATCCCAAGAGTTCAGTGACATTGAAATAAGACTTTCTTCTTTGTCCTGTTCCATCTTTGGAAGTAGGTGGAGAGTAATAGTGTCTCTACAGACAGCTCTGGCAGAATCACAAGGCAGGTTAAGTTTGACATGCTTCCAGTTAGTCCTAAACATCCTTCACCTTTCCACCTCTACCTAGCTGGTTATCTCCTCTGTAGGGATTCATTAATAGTTTCATATCAGCAAAACTCCAACAGATTGCTTTCCTGTGTTCCCCTTTTCTGTGAAAGTGGAGAGTTAGCCCTGCCATGTTTTTTAAAAACACTTCTCTATGTCGCACCTGGGGCCATACCAGGTTGGGGAGAGGGAGGTACCACATCCAAAGGGCGGGAACTGAATCATGTTCCCTGTTTGCCCATCTCTATTAAAAGACCCCACTTTGGGGGGAAGAAAAGATGTTAAGGTGTATACTGATACAAGGTTATAGGACTTTTCTGGAGGGATTCCTGAGTCTCTTGCATACATTAGGTGCTCAATATATATTTGTTTCATTTCACTAGTAGAATTGTACCTACTATTTTGATGCATAGGGAAGATAGTTTTGTTCAGGGAACACTTAAATAATATACTATTTCCTTTTAGGATTATTTCTTTAAAAATTATTTATTGAGCATTTACTATGTGAATGGTACAGTATTTGGCCCTGGGGATGATAAAGATTCTTAAGGCACAGTTCCTGCTCATGGAAGAGATAATGCTATTTGCAGGAAAGTGCACAAATTTGGTTTAAAGGTGACTGTGAAGGAGGGTCAGTAGGTATGGAGAGCAGAACAGCAGACAGACAATGAAAAGCTTTTGAGCTTAATGATACTAGTCAGTGTTTTTACAATGTTTGTTTAACACAATCCCATGAAACACTTGCTGTGCTGCTGATCCCTGGGTCTTACCCCAGACCTACTGAATCAGAAACTTCAGGGGCATGGCCTGTGGGAGTAACATGGTCACTTTCATACTTGTTTGCCCAAATGCCCACTGCTCCAATATATGTCTGCAGAATTTTTCTGCAAGCACCTCTGTTCTCTGCCTGAAGGTTTTCTCTCCCACATGTAGGGCAGCTTGGTAGGGCAGTGAAGTTAATGGCTTCAGGAGTGGACCTAAACCAATGACAGAAGGGAGCTGGGAGGTGACACACTAGCATCTTGCATCTTCGACCCTCTGGTACAATCACTGACACATGTTCTGCACTATGTCCCCAAATTCCCTGGTGAATCTGCCACAACAGCCATGTGCTAGATAACCTGTGCTTCGTGTGCTAGAGGGCTACTGATGGATTAAGACGTGGGCATCATCCTTTTTGATTTGCATCTTGGGAGGGTCATGCTGGCAGGTGTCTGGCGAGAGGATTGACAGAGGGGGAGTCAGGAGCATGGAGATCAGTTGGAGGTGGCAGTGCCCAGGCAAGCAATGATACCCACCAAAGCGAAGGTAGCAACTGTGGGGACACAAAATGGATTTTGCTGGAAAGCTCTCATGACATGGAAGCTGGCAGTGTGTGGTCCTTTTAGCTGGCTGCCGTTCCAAGAATGAGATTTCGTTGCTCTGCCGTGCACCATGGCCCTGCTCTGGGCATTAGGCTTGGCACCCTTGGAGACTCCTGTGCTTTGCCTGTAACCTTGGTCAGCCTTTCTAGACTTAAGTAGCACAAGTCTGGGAATAAATAAAAGAAGACAGAAGATAAATTGAAGAATATAAATAATTCACTACCAGATCATTAAAGGAAGAAAGTTATATTTTACAGGAAGGATTTGTGGAGTTATATAGAACAGAAGAGTTGCAGAAATGCCTGCGAAGCATGTCCATTTTGTGATGAACAGTGATTTTCTCCCATGCTCTAGACTAAGAGGTGATTTTCATCTACCATCGGTTTCTGGAAGACCTAGCGTGTACTTACGTCTATTGTTTTCCCTGCTTCTCTGATAGCCTGTGTTTTAGCTAAGTGAATGAGTGGTGGGGGTGGGGGTGGGGCTAGTTCTTTTCTCTTGCTCTGTCAAAATGCCAAGCTTTTCTTTGCAATTTCTCCTGCCTGTTCTTAGGCCACCAGCTCCCGAAGGAGATCAAAGGGTGCAGAAGGTGGGAGAAGGAAAGAATAAATCCGCCGTGAGAGCTGTTTTGAATTAAATGCTTAATCATGAAATGAACAGGTTAAAGCTTGTTAGATGATATGAAATAAGATTAGGCAGCCTTCTAATTGCCCCATATATACATACTCACTTCGGCTCTGTCTGTAGTCAGAAATGCAAAGGCTGAATAATCAAACAAGAGCAACCTGACACCATCCTATTTCTGCAAAAGTAGCACTGAGCCAGTGGCAAGGAGAAGACTGAATGATAAGAAGTAGAACGGGTCAGCAGAGCTTCCTGGGCCTTGCTTAACAGGACAGATGATGACCGTGGGAACACTGGAGACACCATGGGTGAAACACAGTGGAAGGGATGCAGCCTTATTAACGGGGAGCATTACGCACATATTTATGATTTTTTTTTTTTTAGATTTTATTTATTTATTTGACAGAGAGATCACAAGTAGGCAGAGAGGCAGGCAGAGGGGCGGGGGAAGCAGGATCTCTGCTGAGCAGAGAGCCCGATGCAGGGCTTGATTCCAGGACCCCGGGATCATGACCTGAGCCGAAGGCAGAGGCTTTAACCCACTGAGCCACCCAGGTGCCCCTATGATTTTTTTTTTTAATTTTTTAATTTTTTATAAACATATAAAGTATTTTTATCCCTAGGGGTACATGTCTATGAATTGCCAGGTTTACACACTTCACAGCACTAACCATAGCACATACCCTCCCCAATGTCCATTACCCCACCCCCCTCTCCCGACACCCCTCCCCCAAGCACCCCTCAGTTTGTTTTGTGAGATTAAGAGTCCCTTATGGTTTGTCTCCCTCCTGA
>PISX010013647.1:0-56071 GCA_004024625.1 Mellivora capensis | reverse complement strand
TTCTGTCCATTTTTTGATATGATTATCTGATGCCCTTCAACAGACGAATGGATAAAGAAGATGTGGTCCATATACACTATGGAGTATTATGCCTCCATCAGAAAGGATGAATACCCGACTTTTGTAGCAACATGGATGGGACTGGAAGAGATTATGCTGAGTGAAATAAGTCAAGCAGAGAGAGTCAATTATCATATGGCTTCACTTATTTGCGGAGCATAACAAATAACACGGAGGACATGGGGAGATGGAGAGGAGAAGGGTGTCGAGGGAAATTGGGGGGGAGATGAACCATGAGAGACTATGGACTCTGAAAAATAACCTGAGGGTTTTGAAGGGGCGGGGAATGGGAGGTTGGGGGAGCCTGGTGGTGGGTATTATGGAGGGCACACATTGCATGGAGCACTGGGTGTGGTGCAAAAACTATGAATTCTGTTACGCTGAAAAGAAATTTAAAAAAAAAAACAAAAAACAAATAAGCAATTGTAAAATGTGCTGAGTGCACATTTAAAAGGGGAATCAACTTAGACGAGGAGGGTGAACTGCCAGTGAAAATGAGTATTAGTGAGTACCCCCTGTTTGCCAAACATTCTGCTGAATGCTTGTCAGATAGTATCTCATTTAATTTTCCCGAGAGGAAGCTATTATTATCATCATGCCCACTCTGTAGATTGAGAAACAGGCCAGAAAGGTTGAGTAACATCTGTGATATCAACTAGCTACTCATTCAGAGTCAGCATTTGAACCCAGATGCAGCTAACCCTACAGACTGGCCTCTTCATTGCCTCCCTGTATTGCCTTTTGTAAGAGCAGCTGTGACCTCGGCACCCTCCCGTTTATATCCCTCAGCGGCTCCACACCTTCCGGTCACTTCCAGGAGGGAAGCCCCACAAAGAGACCCTGCTCTTTCATCTACGCCTCCCATTAGTCCCCATCACGCCCCTTGGAGACTGGGGCACATTGGATGTTATCTGTTCTGGCCACACCTTTTCTTACATCGTCCTCTTGGTCTGAATATTGTCCTTCTCATTCTCGTTCCCTCCGGGGTCTCCAACAGGGCACACTCTCACTCCCAATCCTGCCCATCCAGCTCCTTCCAATGGGACAAATGGCCTCACTCCCAAGGGCTTTGCCCAGCTCTGGCATGTGGAAAATACTCCAGGTTTCCCTGGCAACCTTGCTGACTCTTGCCTCTATGCCCTACCTGGTCCTGATTATGATTTGCCTCCTATTGTAGTCTTCTGCTTTATAGTCATCCTGTCATTTTAAATAACAGGTATGATCCCTTTGAGGATATGATGAGCATTTACTGAGCACCTGTTGTGGGATATTTTCGTATCACTCTCTATTTCCTCTTTACCGTCACCTTGTAAAGTAGGGGCTGAGGGCTTTACTTTTATAGATAGTGAAATTGCCGGCTCAGAGCAGTAAGGTGACTCGCCCAAGACCCACGGTTTGTAAGCAGAGAACTGTAGACTTGAACCTGTGGTTTTCCCATGCTGTACTGACTGGGTCCCAGAGTGCGACTTCTTACCCTGTAGAGATGCTCAGCAAGGGTCAGCTGAAAGCCTTAGTATCTCGATCTACCAATAAATCCCAAATGGGAGTTAGGTTTAAAGCAAAAGATGGAACACATGGAAAGATCAGGGGTGCTCTGGGCTCTGGGGGTCATTCAAGCTGCAAGTAAAGATGTCCAGGTCTTTAGCAAGGGTTCAGAAAGTTGCCGATGGCTGCCCCCAAACCCAGGCTGTGCAGCTGCAGACACACTTGGCTTAGATCATCCATAGGGGTGGCTGGGGAGGAAAGTCAAATAGCGAGGCTCTGCTGGGCACCAGGGACCTGATGGAGGGAGTACAGGGAGGCAGGAGGGATGTACAGTTTTAATTATTCCTCCCATCTCATCTCTACCCTGTGAATAGGATGCATTCTCTCCCTCCCAGACTCCTTCTGGCATCCGAGATGCTCAAGGTCCCTTGGCAGCTGAAGCTGGGAGCTGGAGATGGGGAGGCATCTTTCCCACCATGGCCTGGCTCCCCACCCCTTCTTTTTTTCATCCCAGCAGCCTCGGGAGCCCACAGTCCCTGCCCAAGCTTGGCTGTGATCCTTCTAAGCTTTCTTCAAATGGCAACTTGTGGGCTGTGAAAGGTTTGCTCAGCTGCCTTTGCTCCCAAGATCCTTGCTCAGGGGGCTGCGAAGCCCAGACAGAGAGGCCCAGACAAGAGTCAGGAGAGACAGGCTTGCTAATGGGTGGTTGCATAAAGACTCCAGAGGCCATCCACCCAATGGGAGGAGTAAAAGGCAACTTTGAATCGCAGGATTTTTCGTTCCACTTTTAGAATGTTAGGGCAGGAAGGAATTTTAAGTACCGTCTTGTTCCCTTCCCAGATTGTGCAAGGAAAATCCTGAGGCCTGGGGAAGCAGAGATTGCCAAAGTCCTGGATAATTCGAAGCAGGGCCACACCCCAAGTGCAGGCATCTAATTCTCTGTCTACCGCATTCTGAAGCTGTTAATTTGAAATAATTTTGCTCAACCCCTTCCTGCCTTTTTGACATTCAGGTGGTCCCATAAACTGCCTGGGCTTCAGTTTCCCTTAAATTGACAATAGTTAGGAGAATGTCTGGATCTCCTTCATGAGGTATTAGAAGTAAATGAGGTAACCTTTTGCAGGTCTTTAGCAAAGGGCCTGGCACTTAGCAGTATTCTGTAAATGCTACCAATTATTAGTGTTGATCGTGGCTCATCATCAGAAGGTTTAACCAGCAGAGTCTGGATGTATGTACTGGAAAGAGCCCATGACTCTCTGAGAACCCTGCTATCATCCAGCACCCAGCTCTAGATAACCATCAGAGGCTCTGAGTTCTAGCTCAGGTAGCACCCTTCAGGACATCCTCCCCTTAGCGGCACTCTCCTTGGGGTAGTTGGCTGCCCTTCTTCTCTGTCCCCACAGCATCCAGTACAACTTTCTCTCTATAGGAGAATTCAGAGAGTGTGCTCTATTCATGTCTGCACCCCTGACATCTACACATGCCTTGGAGAAGGGGAAGTACAATATTTGTTGATCATGGGAAGGGAGGAAGGAAGAGAGGGAAGAAAACAGGTATTGTATGTGAATAAGGAAGTGTTGTAATGAAGTAATTCTTAACTATTTAATTTCTTCCCTTTGGCCCAGCTAACCTTCAACTGATGTGGCCATACCCACTAAGAGCTCTTTCCAACTCTTTTATTGTCTTTATAAATAATAACCTTATGAACAACAGAAAGGTAAAACACCCATTCTCATTATCAGACCTATTCTCCTAGTTGGCCAAGTGAGCCCACATTCATCAGCCCTCTGACAATCATTTGAAGCAGGAAGTATTAACAATGCTTTTGGATGAGAAAACAGGCTCAGGGGGATGAATTAATGTACCCAAGGCGGGGGGGGGGGGGGTAAGACAACCTAGAAAGCAGACTATCTGGGAGTAGAACTCAGTCTCTTGGGTCACAGATCAATGCACTTAGCCACTGCACCATGTTACCTTCTCTCTCCCAGCACTGCACCTCTGCCTCACCCCTATACCACTCTGCAAACACCAAGCCAACAAGGATGGAACAACTAACTATAATCTCAAGCACCCTCTCATCAAAGCTCCCATCCATCACTCTCCCCTCCTTGTCGCAAAGTCAAAGTGGTCTTCTGCCCACAGCAGCAGAATGGAATTTTAATGAGAAGAAATTAAATTTCCCTACCCCTTTCAACCCCAGTTCCTAGGAATGTATTTTTGGACTCAATGTGCTATCAAAACACAGAAATTAGTCTCCAATTTTGGACGTCAAACTCAGTTATCCCTTTTGTTAAGAAAGGAAATTAGTAACAATTCCTCCTGGTCAGACGCCAAGCTAACATCTTAGCACAGAGTGTCATTAAAAATTCCAATCCAACTGGCTGTTGTGATATCTTTAAAAGCCTGAACATGTACAGCAGCTGAGAGTGGTTTTCTGGGGTTTATTCTCCCTCAAGCCCTTTGTCACTTCTAACCTGGGAATCAGTTACTATTTAAAGAGGAAATGGCTTGAAGCATTTTTTTTTTCCTTCCATGGTTTTGTGGATTCAGAATTTTCTAATGAAGAGGTTTGATGGTAGGAGGGGAAGCAGATTCCACTCTAGGGGGTATTCTCTGCTCCAAGCACCGGCTCCAGGCCATTGCTGAGCGAGCTGCCCATTAAGTACAATAAGAGGGAGAAGGGAAAAAAAAGTTTTCACAGTTTATAATTATATTACCAGTTTCATTACAGATCTCATTTTAATTCTGACTGAAACCTAGCCTTGCCTTCTCCCTGCACTCTCTCACGTACAGTTATTAAATCTGGGTTGGAGTTCAACCTATTCTTCCTGATTTCAGCATATTAATATAGTTTATTGGTATTTCATTGCCACCACCCTCTCTGGGTGTTCTGAATCTCAGCTCAATTTATATTTTCCCCTCTGCCTGGGCTTCTGGATAAAGCTTGCTTCATTTTGGTGCTGGGGGAGAGATGGGATTTTGATTTGAGTTTCTTATCTTTGGGGATGGGAACAAAAACCATGGGGAGTGAAGTCAATCACAGAAGGAGAGGCAAACTCAGATTTTGTGTACCATCATTCCCCAGGATATATCTTCTGAGGGCATCTGGGTCCACCTGCTTCCCTGCCCTCCCTTCATTCATTTCACAGACACAATTTATTCTATGCCTGCTGAAGCCTCTGCTAGGTTTCACAATAGGTTAGGGCATGAATAAGCTGTGGCCCTTGACCTTGAGGAAATTTAAGTCTAAGAAATTAAATCACTTCTTTTTTTTTTTTTCATTTCTTTTCCTCTCTTGCTTCTTCTCTCCCTCCTTCTTCCCTCCCTCCCTCCCTCCCTTCCTTCCCTCCTTCCTTCCCTCCCTTCCTTCCTTCCTTCCCTTCCTTCCTTCCTTCCTTCCTTCCCTTCCTTCCTTCCTTCTTTCTTTCTTTTCCCCCTTTCCCTTTTTTCATCCCATAAGTGCTTTTTGGTGACACAAACTCTTGTTTGGTATACTGTCCAAGGTGTTGAATATAATGAGCAAAATAAATAGCATCTCTAGCCTTATGGAGCTTACAACTTAGTGGGAAAGCCCAGCATTAACTGGATAATATATAATTACCAACTGAAATAAAAAATCAAGGAATAGAGCAGGGCTGGTAGAGAATGATTAGTAAGGGACCTCATAGAAGCTGGGATGTGAAAAGGGGAGGTCAGTAACTTCAGAGTAAATAAATTTGTCCAGGTGAAACCAAGTAAGTGGGGATAAATTTTTTTCAAGCAGTAGGAAAAACTTGTGCAAAGGCCCTGAGGCAGGAGGCAGCCAAGTTTATCTAAGGAACCCAAGTAGAGACAGTGGAGTAAGTTGAAGCTGGATAGGGAGGTAAGCAGGGACCCTGATTCTTGCAGGGACTTAAATGCCATGTTACGAAGTTCAGTCTTTACAACAATTATAATAAGAGGTACTTAAACAAGTTTTATGGGAAGATGCAATATGTTGAGATAGTTCATTTTAAAATATCACTCCATTTGTACTGTTGAGGACAGACTGGAGGGGTGCCATATTTAACACAGGAGACCAGTTCTTAGGACCATGGCAATTGTCCCAACAACACATTCACACAGTAACAGTAATGAAAGGTAGACTGTGGGGTTATTAAAATGCTACAAATACAGTTCTATGTGGTTTTCAAGGAAGGAGAGATTATTTCTGACTGGAGTTTTCTTTAAAAAGTTTTGGGGGTTTTGCTAAAGAAGGTTTTCTGGAGGAAGGAGAAAATTAAGTTAGGCCTTAGAGATGGGAGGATTGCGGTATATGGAAATTAGGAAGGGTACTGGCAGAAGGCAACATTTAAGCAAATGCATAGAGGGAGGAAGATACAAGACAAGGTAGCCCGTCTGTTGTAACAGCATGGAACGTGTGCAAAGCAGTGAAGGACAAACAAGGCAGAGAACCTGCTGTAGAGAACTTTTATACCCGAATATGTCCTACGGTGCTCCAAGGTCTGCAATCAACATGGAATATTTTAAGACAGCCCCAGATCATGCCAGGGAGCAGAAGGACCAAGGCACTACACTCTTTAGACAAATTTCTTTGCACTTTGTGAGTCAGTAGCCACCTTCGGTGTGGAATCATTTTTCCTTCTAAGAGTTGAAAATACTCCTTCCATGTATTAAAATCCCTGCAAACTAGCTCTGAAGTCGGGTATAACCTCATTCTTCATCAAAGGCACAAAGCCACACATTAGCTCACTCCCTTGGGTTGAAAGACATGAAGTAGGGATGGAAGCAAGTATAGACTGTGACTCATTGTATACAATTTTTGTGTCCAAAAGCGGGTACACATATGGCTTATTAATAAACTAGGCCAACCTAATGACGGATAATTCCACTTCAGGATTTTATAGGCTGGTAAGGAACCTTCAGACCTCAAATTCCTCAGCCATAGAAAACAAAGAGGATTTTAGTATCACTTAGTCTATCTCAAAAGGTGATGCTAACAACTTGATCTTAACACATAAATAGTTGGCGTGAATATTTTCATGCCGTGAACATAACAACACAAACCGCTGTGTATCTGCACATGCATTTGTGTGTGTGTGTGTGTGTGTGTGTGTTTATCCACATACAGTATTCAAGAGATGTCCCTAGCCTTCACTCATTCCTGAGTTTTACTCCATTTCTGAGCCTAGGCAAAGAATGGGGGACACCCTGGGATGAGGGAGTAAAGAATAAACACACTTTGAAAGTCCTAAAAAATTAAGTGTTTTAAAAATTTATAACCTGATATGATGGCTCTGAATCAAAATATCATGTACCCAAGTCAACCTGACTTTTCTTCTATGGCTTCGCAGAAATGTGGTCATCTCTTCTCAGGAAATTTCCTGTGATGGGGAACTCCTTACCTTGAAATGACCCCCTTCCAATATTAAACAAAAATGACCACAACTACTAACATTTATACAACTTACTGAGCCATTACCAGATCTTCAGAACTGAGCTAAAAGCTTTATGAGCATTATTTCATTTATTCTTCACAATAACTCTATGAGATAAGTATTGCTATAATCCCCACTTTAAAGATAATGGGGTTGAAGCTCAGAAAGTAAAGACATTTTCAGACTAAAGATACATTTTACCTCATCTCTGACCACGCTTATCACCTGGCTATCTCTAGTTTTGCTTCCTGGGGACTTGCAAGCCTATACCCCTTTTCAAGATAAATAATAATGACTGTGATCATATTTGCCAAAGAGTAGAACATGGAAGGACCTTGCACCAGGGGTTCAGGCAGGCATGGGCTCTCACACCTTGCTTCATTCTGTGTCTGTCTGGCCAAGTCACTTAACATCTCTATGACCTACCTTCCACGTATGCAAAACAGGGATGCTAAATGCTGCCTCACAGTTCTGCCATGATACTTGAATGAGTAAATAATTCCACGAAAGTATATGAACACTACCATAATTATAACAGATTTGCTCAATAATATTAGGTTCACTTTTTGTTTGGGTTCTTTCGACTCTTCTTATAGAATGATTGTCCTCTACCCTTTCCTTAAGAGGTCATTGGGTAACCACAACGTTTTTCCAGTCTCAACTACAAAGCCTCTCTTTTGGACAACTTCTAATATATCATCCATCTTCTCAAAGCATGACTCCCAGAACAGAACAGAATGTAACAGAGAACTCTAGGTATAGTGTTATTTGTCTACACTAGAATGGAACCATCTCACCCACTTAATCTAAACACATTATTCCTTTAAAAGTTGTCTTTTCTGGGGCACCTGGGTGGCTCCGTCAGTTAAACATCCAACTCTTGATTTTGACTCAGGTCATGATCTCAGGCTTGTGGGATATTCTCTCTCTCTCTCTCTCTCTCTGTCTCTGAAAAAATAAGTGGTCTCTTCTACTGGCTTACTGTAGGGGCAGAGTATTGGGTAAATATATCCTGACTAATACTGCGAGCCTCAAGGATCACAAAAACCGACATCTCAAATAAGATAACTTTTAAAATTAACCAATAACTACTCATCCATAATGCCACTTATAGGACCATTTGCATGAAACCCAAGTCCATATTACCAGGGCTGCTTTGTTATAAAGTTCATAGTGGGCCATTCACATTGTATTTGGTGCTATGGACAACCACTGTAGCTACAGCATGAGGCAGCTCCATTAATATGACATTGATAAAAATCAAAGATGGAAGAAACTAAAGCCCCTTAGAGGAACACAAGGGGTCTCAAGGAGTTATTACATCTGTTTGAATGGAAAAAAAAGTAACATTTACAGAGATATTAACATATTAACTGATAGATATTAACTGATCACAGAGTTCTCATTAAGAATATTAATACTTGGGGGCGCCTGGGTGGCTCAGCTGGTTAAGCGGCTGCCTTCGGCTCAGGTCATGATCCCAGCGTCCTGGGATCGAGTCCCACATCAGGCTCCTTGCTCGGCGGGGAGCCTGCTTCTCCCTCTGCCTCTGCCTGCCTCTCTGCCTTTGCGCGCTCGCTCTCTCTCCCTCTCTCTCTGACAAATTAAAAAAAAAATTAAAAAAAAAAAAAAAAAGAATATTAATACTTGTGCTCCACCCCTGGAGAATGTGATTCACTAGTTCTGAAGCTTATCAACCCAAAAGACCCAAATGCAGATGACTTACAGGCCACAGCTGAGAAAACAGCTAAATTCAGTAAGTTTGGATACAAACTTAGTCCATGTCTTCACTGTGTACTTAGCAAGGCAAAAAGCTACTACTGGCCCTGAGAAGACCCAGACAAAGAAAGAGATGATATTTGCCAAGGGTTTGGATGCGGGCTGTCAGGATTTATTGCTTGTGCCAACTGGTGTCTGGACAAGTGTTATATTGTGCTGACCTTTACCTATAATGGGCAGTAAGCATCAAATATAACACAAGTGCAGAATTCATTTTCTTTCTGAAGACTAGCCTCATTATTCAGCTCCCCTTCCCCATGCTTCAGCACCACGAACAGCTCAGCATACATGGTTGGATGCGGGCTCTCTTAAGGCCTGGCAGGTTGACAGCTTAAGGTTTCTGGGTTAAGATAAGAAACGTGAACACTGTCTTGGCCAAGGTCTTTGGGTGGCTTTGTCTTATGGAGTCCTTCCTATTTGATGGGGGCTGCTTTCGCCCTGATAGTCCTTATTATGATGTTGTTTATAACTCAGCCAAGGGCCTTAGGTGGGGGCCTATATTATGATATGTGGATATATATATATATATATATATATATATATATAATCATTGAATTATATACTTTCATTCTGTTTTCTTAGTGTATTTATGTTATATATGAATACATTTACAAAAATTAATGCCAAATGATAATAAAGGTTCAGGAAAATAGACACCAGCATCACTTCCCCTTTTGCCTTCCTGCATAACACTCCTGGATCACCAGCTAGATCAAATCAGATCTAGCTAAATCAAAGCTAGAACTCCTACGAGTCCAATTCTATAAACGGTTCTTTGTTAGGCCCAGCTCCACCACCATAAAAAAAAGTGGGGATTCCATCCTTTTTCAAGTCCTAGTTTTCTTATCCGTGAAATAGGGATAATAAAGATCACTTTGAAGAGCTGGTGGGGGTGGAATGGAAGGTGAAATACACACAGGTTATCCACCCACCTGAGGCATTGGGATCATGCTGGGAAAGGTCTGCTTGCTGAGAACTATTAGACAGCCATCTACCTGACTTTAAGTATTCATCACTCTCTGAATTCCTGCTGATCCCCAGAAGAATCATAGATTGTTTTAGAACAGAAGAATCTCATCTATTTAGTTTCATATGCCTTCTTGTCCTGCCATGTCCCAGCTTCTGATGTCTCTTCCTTTATGGATCATTTTAGGAATAAGAGAAGTAACTACTACTACTTATTGGGAAATCATCATGTTTTAGATATTTTACTGGTATTTTATATATAATATGCCACTTGATCTTTTCAAAATAATCTCCGTTTTACAGATGAGAAAAATTGAGACTCGGGGTGCTTAACTGATGTTCATATATTTCACAGCAATTAAATAAGGAAACTGAGATTTGAAACCAAACATACTCATTTCAAAGGACACATTCCTAACCAAAACAATGCAGCATGTAGAGGAAAGGGGTTCCATTAAACCTTGAGACTGAGACTCAGTCTTTGGGCTATGTCCCCTAGCATTGCCTGCCATGTTTGCACTCTCTAGTACTTGTACACTCCATGGTCATTTTCAATTATTCTTGATCTGTATGCATTCTCTGCTTTAGTTTTCCTTGACTCAGTCTCCCTTTTCTTCATAGTGATCTACTAGAAGAATCCCAAAGAACCATTCATAAGTCTGCTTTAATTTAGGTTTCATTCATTCATTCAACACGTATTTACTGAGCATCGATCATGGGTCAGGCAGTGTGCTTGTTATCAGGGAGACAATATCTCTACCAGAAGACACAACTCCTCCCACAACTCTAGATTCCAGTCTAGAGTCAGAAATACACAACTCTATAGGAAGTTGTAAGGTTTTAAATTTATGATAGAGGACAGAATAAGGACCACTGGGGAAGGGCACCTTTTAATTCACCACATTTTTGTCTATCTTTCTGAGCCATCACAAGTTTTAGAGTTTTCTTGAGTGATCCCTTGATTTTGCCACTTCCCAACTTCATGTTATCTGAAAATCTGGTAAATGTGGAATTGTAAGCTTTATAATAATCCGAAGAAATAGATATTATTATCATAACCATTTTGTAGACGCAGGGACTGAGGCCCAGAGAGGTAAGTCTTTCACTTAGCTATAGAAATGGCAGTTAACAGAAAACCTATTTGAATCCATATTTGTATTATTTTATAGTTTCTGCTGTTAGCCATTAAGGTATTTACTGACTCTGAACAGGTTACCTAGACTCTTAGGAGCTCTATGTCTACATGCATGAAAATATTCAAAGTTTGAATGTTGCCAAGGCTCATCAATCTACAGTTAAAGAGTAAGAACTAGTAAAACTAAGTAAGGTCACATGACTTCAACAGTGATCAAAATTTATCCCTTTGGTCTTTCTAAACTCAGGGTTCATCACTCCTAGTCTTTCATCTCTAGTATGCCAACCATACCTAGGTTCTGGCAATTCTTCCAATCTGAATTTTCATCAGCCTATATGACCTAAATACTTCTGTAAATTCAGTTCCTTCTGCTTCCCTCGCTATCCCTTTTGTTATCTCACGCTCACAGTTTTGCCTGTTACATGTGCATTCACGATTTGATAGGAATGAACCAAAAGTATTGTGCTTAGGTCAGAAAATCAGCTATTCAGAAATACTGAACTTACTAGCAGTTCAGGCGAAAAACAAGCAGAGGCGAGATCACATGGTGAAGTGGGAGCAATCACAGAATGCATTAATAGAAGTCTGAGTGTTTCAGAAAAAGGAGATAAAAGGTTCACTTTGGAGAAGACATACTGAAGGGATTGGTGCTAAGTTCTGAACAGGAACTTAAAAATTTAAAGATAAAAGTGAGTTACATTGAGATAAGGTTGACAAATGTCGAGTAAGGATGTAAAAAACATTCAATACACATCCAACTGGAAAAAGTTCTAAACAAATAATGGTGCTAATATGGTGCCAGAAGTCAAAGGGTGGTCACCTCTGGGAGGGCATTAACAGAGAGGGAGTATAAGAAGCTGAAGGTACTGGGAATGTTGTGTGGTTTAATCTGAGTGGATGCTTATGTAAAAATTCATTAAGCTGTACACTTAATATGTCTCCTTCATTGTATTGCTTATAGCCTTCAGTACACTTATGAACAGGAATGCCAAGCACTTGGGCAAGCATTTGGGAAAACGGGTGTCATCATATCCCGCTGGAGTATGTGAAGTGGAATGACTTTCTGGAGGGCACTTTAACAATAGATCTCAAGCACCTTAATCAGTTTCTTGGGCCACGCTTTGCAAATGATTATAGTGACTACAGTGTCTCATTAATTCAAATTAATTGGGTGAAGAGTAGGATATAACATACTTATAAAGTACATTTAAAGGGAATGAAATGTGAGTGTTCTCCAGGATATTCAGGAAATTCCAACAAAGCTCATATGATCTTGTCTGTCATATTTTTAAATTAGCGAATAGTATTTTGGGGGGATATTTTTAGTTAGGAATAGGATTCAGAAGCATAATAAGAAACAGTAGGTTCTCTGAAGTAGCTCAATCTTTCAGCACTCACGTTTGAATTCTTCCTTTATTTAACAAATCTCATCCTCGCCCATGGCAAAATTCAGTGTAATTCCATTCAGATAATACAGGATTCCAAATCATAAGGGCCTCTTTAAGGCCTTTGGATTTGAATGCTCTTAAAAAAAACAAAAAAAAAATCTAATTGTGAAGTTGGGCCATGCATGGAGGACATCTGACCAGAGGGGGCTGCAAGATGATGAGCATGTATGGGGTATCTTTTATGCTTGCTTCTTACCGTCTGCAATGAAGTGCTCAGGCACATGCAGAGTCACCTTCACGGTAAGTGGACAGGACATCTGACTGCCGCACACCATCGCCAGGATGCAGGAGCTCACAGCAATCAGCGTCAAGGCTGTCTTGTTCACTGGGCTTTTTAGCAAACCTGGTAACAAAAATACACACAGAGGTACATAAGTCCATGGGGTGAGAAAATAGGCATAGCATGGAATTTGGGAACCCTGCTCTTTTCCAAATGAGAAACTGGAAAAGAAACTGCATTTTCCAACTTCCGTGCCCACCATGACATCTCAGCAGCCCTTGTTGCGTCTCAACTCTCTAGAAAATGGACTTATTATGCCCTTTGATGTGGATGAAAGAAACAAGCTTCATGGAAACCGTGGCAATTCTCCCTCCCACCCTCTCAATTAGGCTGGTCATTCCTGATAACTATTTGGATGGCACTAAACTCTCTACTGGCCTTAGAAGAAAGTAGGAAGAAAAAAGAAGTGTTGAATTCATTGAGCCTCGAGGAATGAGCATGGGCTTTGGAGTTCGACATCCATGGGTTCAACTTTGGGCTTTAGCCCTCGTTGGTTGTGTGACTGTTTCCTTCTGTAAACCTCAGTTTTCATACATGTATGATGAGGGTAGTAGGAAATAGCTCACAGGTTGTGATGACATGGTATCGTGTATACACAATGTCTGTCACCTAACTGGGATTCACAGAATGGTGGAAGCTAATCAGTTCAAATTAATTTTGCAGGCTTTTACTGAGCACCTATTATGTAGATACACATAGAGCAGGAGCAAAATAGTTTCTGATCTTCAGGAACTTGGAGACTAGGGAGCAAAGGCAGGCTTACCCACAGCTAGTTAGAATCCAAGGCAAGTTGTGGTAGAAACTAATAGAGAGGGCACAGGATGGGGAAGAGAGTTTTGCCTGGGAAAATGAAAGACAATTTAATGGGTGCAGTAGAATGAGTAGATTGGATGTGCATGGCCAGCAGAGTGCTGGGCCAGCAAAGAAATTCTGTGGACTGTGTCCTAAGCCCCCACTGGTCTCATTCTTTTTTTTTTTTTTTAAAGATTTTATTTATTTATTTGACAGAGAGAGATCACAAGTAGGCAGAGAGGCAGGCAGAGAGGGAGGAGGAAGCAGGCTCCCCGCTGAGCAGAGAGCCAGACGTGGGGCTCGATCCCAGGACCCTGGGATCCACTGGTCTCATTCTTTAGGCCTTGTTATTCACATCGACTTTCAAGGTTTTGATTACTATTTTTAGAGCAATGGCTCCCAAATTTCTATCACCCACGAGGCTCTTCTTTTGAGCAAATCATTCTGCCCAAACCTCCCAGACATCTTCCTATGGAAGTCCCAAGGGATAAACATATTCAATACTGCACATGTTATTTTCTCTTTAAACCTCTGCTTCCCTCTCTACCTCCTCCTCCCGGGCTCCCCAACTTATTGAAAATGCCATCGTTCACCTAGATGTCCGTCACACTTCTGTTTTCTTCCTTTATAGTTCCTATTTACTCTGTGTCCTCAGCATTTATACCTCTTTCCTCTCCTCTCCTCTATCATCTGATTGCATGTGGAATGAGCAAGGTATGGACACATCTTCCCATCTCGATCCCCGCTGGAAC
The DNA here is from genome assembly GCA_004024625.1 of Mellivora capensis. Taxonomy (NCBI): domain Eukaryota; kingdom Metazoa; phylum Chordata; class Mammalia; order Carnivora; family Mustelidae; genus Mellivora; species Mellivora capensis. Next base: position 41,957 of record PISX010013647.1, on the reverse strand, counting down.
CCATGAGATGTTTTATAGTATCTGGGCACAAGATGTCATCCACGCTCATCAGCCTGGCATCTAAGGCCTTTCATGGTGGGTCTCTGCACTCACGCCTTCTGGTGCTCTCCACTTCCCGGCCCAGGTGGGGGCAGGGTTGCCTAACTGCAGTGCCACCCCAGGCAACATTTCATCATGCTAACATGAGCATAGGTATTATTTCTTTTGCATAGAAATCCACTTGTTTCTGTGTTCCTTACCACACATTAAAATTAACCACAAACGTAGATTCCTCTCCCTCTAGGCAAACAGACAGCCTACATTTGCTGTGTTTCTCCAAGTATCTCATTCAAACACTAGATTCTAGTAACTAGATGGTAACCTCCTGATGGCAGGCGCATGCTCTTTGCTTACCATTGTATCCCAAAGCCTAGCACAGTGTCTGGGGCATGTTAGAATCTCAGCAAATGCATCCAAACTCCCAGAGAGGATAGTAAAATATTAGTAAACAGACACAGGGGCTGACCAATCAAAAAGCAAGCCAATCACAAAGAAGCAACATTGCCAGGCTGGTGAATCCTAATGGAACAAGAACCCCATGGATGGCTGAATTTGGATTTTTTCTATGGATATTTCTTTTTCTTATTAAACAGAGAGCTTTTTTTAGAAAGATTTTATTTATTTATTTGTCAGAGAGAGAGGGAGAGGACACAAGCAGGGGGAGTAGCAGGCAAGGGAGAAGCAGACTCCCCACTGAGCAAGGAGCCCGATGCAGGACTCCATCCCAGGGATCATGACCTGAGCTGAAAGCTGTTGCTCAACTGACTGAGGGGACAGGCATCCCCCAAACAGTGAGCTTCCTGAAGAAAGGAATCCCATCTTCACCATCTTTACATTTCTCACGCTAAGCTCACTGCCTGGCCCCTAGAAACTCCTTACTTTAAGAATAGCATCCCGATCTTTATCGCGAGGCAGAGCTTATGGTATGGACTATTCCTCTATTTGTGGTTACTGTATTTGTTGAATATCTGTTAAATGGAATAGCACATATAAAATTTAAAAAGAGTTGATTCTGGTATCAGGTAGATAGGAAATCTCTAAGCCTAAAATGACCACCCCCAAAAAAGGGGAACGCATATCCTTTCTCCCCTAGGAACCACAAAAAGCTGTTTCAAAGTCTGAAATATAAACAGCTTAGTACCAAATAATGTAAGCAAGCTAACATCAGTGTTTTCTCCTAGAAAGGGTATAGACTAGGAGTTGGTACTTTGAGTAAGTCTCTCCTTAAAAAGTCAACATATTATCCCATGTCTACATCCTTTAAAAAAAACCCCAAAAAGCAGTCAGTGAGAACACTGAGTTTCCACTCGAGATTCTGTGGAATCTATTCTGAGGGGACAAACATATAAGGATGAGTCCAGCATGAACACATTCTTGGGAAGGTGACCCAGAGAGTGACATGTGGAAAGTAGAGGCTCCTGGCATTGGGAAGGCGGGTGCGCATGGACACTAGCACACCGTGGGGCTCTGGGAAGGCATCTCTCAGACGTGGCCCACACAGCAGCAGAGATGGAAGTGACCAAGACATTCCTTTCACTAACTAACCAACTACCCGAAATCCCATCCAGGCCCCACAGGGCTGGTTTCTGGTTGGGAGAAGAGGACTGATGGGCAGCTGTGGGATTGCTCACACTATCTCCCTGGACTCACGCTGGTCTAGCTGTCCTAGGTCCTATGTCATTTAAACCTTCACAGTCAACCACAGTCTATTAAGAGTCAGTGGGCCATGGACTCTGAAAAACAATCTGAGGGGTTTTGAAGGGCCGGGGGTTGGGAGGTTAGGGGAGCCTGGTGGTGGGTATTAGGGAGGGCACGTATTGCATGGAGCACTGGGTGTGATACAAAAACAATGAATACTGTTACGCTGAAAAGAAATAAAAATAAAAATAAATAAATAAAAGAGTCAGTGGGGGTCAGGGGTGAAGTCACTTTAGTATACTGGCTCTCAGTTTTCTCATCTGGAAAATGGGAATAAGACAATGCATCCTTTAAGAGTGTGGTAAGAGCTAAACGAGACAGCAAATGTCAAATGCCCAACACAGTTTTTAGCACATGGTAGGCCCTTGGTAACTAATCACTTCCAAGCCAAGTATCAGTATTTAATCATCGACATCAGAAACCAGGACTCATTTACTTTTTTGTCCAATACATTATCAGAACATATTAGGAACTGAAGTACTCTTTAAGGAACTGAAGACAAAAAGAGTGGATAGTAAGGGCAAGTCAGAGCAAGAGGGAGGAAGTGGAAGGGAGAACGTGAATGAACAGTGTCCTGGGGTAGCCATTTACTCAGCAAAAACATGAAATCAGCACAGTTGTCTCTGAAGTTCAGGAAGAAAAAAGCACGCAGGTTAAGTCTACACTTAGGCCAGATGCCTGTGGAGCTGCCCATGGGGCTTGGGGAGTTTCCATGGCAACTAGATCTGGCAGAAACTTTGCAGTGGAACTCAAACAGAGGTGACTTCTTAAGAGTTCCTGGCCCAGGGAACTGATCATCAGCATTTAGCTCTGAGTAGAAGCTGTAGACAGCAGCAAGGTAGAAAACTATCTCTCCCAAAAAACCCACCTCCTTCTCATCCAGGTTCTGTATCGCATTGTAGGAAGCAGAGACAGGGAAGAGAACAAATCTTTGCAAAATGCTTACTATGATCCTGGCACTACGCCTAGCACTCACATCTATCTATCCATCCATCCATCCATCCATCCATTCATTCAACCAATTTTGATTGAACATCACCTTTTCTCCACATTGTTCTAGGCAAAGAGGAAATGACAGTGAACAAAGCCAAGGTCCCCGAGGCTTACATTTTAGTGGAGAATTACCTCATTTAATTCTTTAAAGGAACTGTCACCACTATCCCCATTTTACACATGAACAAAGGGACAGAGCAACCAAATGACTTTCTAAGGTCAAGGTCACCCAACTTGTATGTGGCAGAGGAGAGAATAGAACCAGTTCTTTCCATCCTCTCCCCCATATCATATTACCTTCTACCTTACTCCAGAACAAAGGTCCCACAATGGCATCGTGTAGTTGCAGAAAGAGCATGACCTCTGAAGCTAGACATGGCTGTGTTTAGGTCCTGGCTTAACCACAACATCTCCACGGATGCTTGCCAGTTGAAAACACTAATAAAACAAAATATTCCCACCTGAAAAATGGAAAGAGTGTTCTTCTTTCAGAGCTGATTGGAGGATGAAAGATAACACATGCAATTGGCAAAAAATAAATCAATCAATGAGAGCTCCAGATCATAACATGAGCATTGTCAGATGGCTAGAGTCATAGTTGTTTCTGTATTGCATCCTGTTTCATAGTTCCTTCCCTGTCACTTGTAAGAGAGAGAGAGAGAGAGAGAGAGAGCTGTGCTGTAGGAATAGAATTACACCAGGGCGTATTGATTGCTGGAACTGGAGAAAGTTAATAATCTAATTTCCCTTTCCTTTCCCCTCCCTCTTACCCCTCAACTTCTCTCATGGCAACAGAGAATGGCATAAAATGCATTGCTTGAGCAATTCGACCGGAAATCACTCGGCATTGTTGAGCTACACGCTGCCTATAATTTGGGGTTTGATTGATTCTCTGTTTGGAGATGCCAGGTTGAGAGAAGACAATCAAATCTAAACTAAATTTGGAATTGAATCAATCACATTTTACAATGAAAAAAACAAAACAAAACAGATCTAACCCCATCAGACCACTGTGTTCCGAAAACTTAAAGCAGCCATAACTCCATTGATTCCTTCCTCCTGATATCTCTGGGGGACAAGAGACTAGGTCCCCGGCTGTGAAGTCATTTCTTCCTTCAAGTGACATATGGGGTTGGGGTGAGGGACAAGGGTTCTAGGATCCCAGGATATTAGGATGGAGGAACCCAACAGGTAAAAAAGCCACTTGGAAAAGGAGGAAGAGGCTGGGTTTGGGTTTTAAACATAGAGATTGAAATCCAGACTCTTCCAGTTAATAGTTAACTTGTGGCAAGTTATCTACACTCTCAGAGCCTGTGTTCTGATCTATGAAATGACAATTATAGCCTGTAACTAGCGGACAAGTTATTTCGATGAAATGGGAGAGTGTATTTGCAATGCTAGGCACATGTACTTTATCTTTCCTTTCTTCTCAGTTCTTCAAATCCCCGCTGCCTGTAGATACCAGCAGGACATATGACTCTTTGGCTCAAGCTGGAATTCTGGCCATTGTATTTAGCTGCTGGCCCCCATGGGCAAGTCACCTTACTCCTCTAAGCCTCAATGACTTTATCTGAGAATTAGTTCATTCAATAACTAGTTACTTATTGTGTGTCTGCTACACGGCAGACCTCATATTTTGTGCCCTCCTAGTATTTCCAGGGTCTGTGTATCTGAGTAAATTAGGTGCTCAATAAGTATCAGTTGAATGAATGAATGAATGAATGAATGCTTAAATATTGTTCTCCATTCTACAAGAGGTTGTGAGTACTGAAATATTGCTACTGATTCTTTTCTAGTCAAATGTATTCACTCTCCCTCTTTGGTAAAGATTAGTCTCCCCACCCCCACCCTCGTACCTCTCCGGGAAGAAATCATACAAAAACCTAACTGAAGGCTGCTAAGTCTCTCGCACACCACATAAGGTTTCTACCACGAACCACATTGAATGCCTCACGTGACCCCTACCACATCTGGGCTCTAGCACCTCTGCACTTCTTTGTGTATTTCTGGAAACTAAAATTAGGGCACATCGTCTGACAAGTGCAAGTGTCACGTTGGAGAGAGGAGGAATGAATACTTAACATTGTGACTTTCTCAGAACTCTACGGAAGGTGGCCCCCTATCCTCGGGCTGCCTCATGGCTGAATTGTGCACATTCTACTTCAGTGTGATGGCTCAAGAGGGGGCATTCTTCTCCTCCCCTCAGCCCCTACTTTGCCCACCTGGGGCCAAGTCTCTCCTCATCTCCTTCTATTTTTGGCGTGAACCAGTTTCTTGCATTCTTTGGCTCTTTGACCTTGGCACTTTCACATCTGTGGTATCCTTTAAATCATTTGTAGTTTTCCCAATCTTCCATAGGGCCTTCCTTAATAAGTCTATGCAAGGGTTCATCCAGCCTAGGCATACCTCCAGAGACAGCAAACTCAACCCCAGTGAAGCCCCGATTCTCCTCTCAGACAGTTGTTTTCATGGTGCTGGGTGCTCTCTCTACAAGCCAGCTTCTGCTTTCCAGGTCAAATAAGCTACACCTAATACCTCCTCTTTGGGGGCAGCTCTATAGTTAGTGAAAGGTGGCAGTTAGGTTGTCTTGAGCCTTCTGTCCTCCAAACCAAAGGTTGCTAGCCTGACTCTATATCTCAAATCATATTTTGGTTCTTTATTATACTTTGTATGGATTTTCCTTTTCTTTTTTTTTTTACAATGACTTTCCTAGCAAAGAATATCACCACTACCACCATCACCATCAATGGTATCAGATTCATCATCACTAATATTTATGAAAACATTTATGTACCATATAATATAAACATTTTTCATGTAGTATCTTACTTAATCTTCACAGAAACTTCATGAGATGTTCTCTGTTATAACCCATATTTTACACAGGAGGAAACTGAACTCGCCACTCACCAAGGGTCATGCAGCTCAAAGCTTATAGAGCTGAAATGAAAAACCATTTGACTTCAGAGTCCAAGTTCTTAGCCACTACCCTCCATAACTTCTCTATCAACATGCCAGATATAACCTGAGCAGAGAATAATCAGCCCAAATGGCAAGCTGCTTACAGACCTCAGCTTGCCCTAGAGTCCTGTGGCAACTATGATGGGACTCACAATGGCCTCATCATCCCACCTGATACTGACCACAGGTCTTCAAGGGAACACCCCACATCACCAGAGGGGACTTTACAAGGAGAGCAGATGGTGAGAGAGGTGAACTAGATGGCTCTTTCTCTTCCTTTCTGAGCTTCAGAAAATACTACCTGGCCTCAACTAGTTCAGTGTCCTATGGGGGCCACTGGGGAACAACATTGGCTGGCTCTGCTCCATAGACAAATGTTGGATGGTGGCACTTTATTGAAGATAAAGCTGCTGGTGGCAGACATGGCATGGGGCTCCAGACAGCTGATCTTTGGATTTCTCTATGACAGCTGCAGATGGCGGAGCCTGGAAGTATGAATGTCACTTTCAGCTGATGACAGTGGAGATGTAACGATGGTGTTGGTGACAAAGATGGCACCACATTTTTTCACTTCTTATTACTTTACAAATTATTCTCAAATATCTTATTCACTTTTCACCAAAATTCTATGTCATAAGCATTGCTACTATCTTCAGTGTACACAGGAGCCTGAGACTTAATGGTGCTCTCCTATCTAGACATCAGAGGAATAACTGGGCCCGGGAGCCACATCTTCTGACCCACAGCCTAGTGCCCTTTTCACAACACTATACCCAGGCCTCGATGGCAAAGTGTGAATATAAGATGAGAATCTGTGCCCCCATCTATGGACCCACTGACCATACAAATGTATCTGAATGTCCCAAAGAGCCATAGAAGTATTTCCCATCAAATAAAATGTATCTTGAGCACAAAAGTTCCATTTTCAAAGAATTCTGGGACATGCTACATTATATATTCACCTCCTAAAGTACCAGAGTTTCTATATTTATATATCAGGTATTAAAATCTCTGAAAAGGCCTGCATTGGATTCTCTTTAGCAAAATCTAACCTGATGTTTCCCAAAAGTATTAATATATTACAGAGCCATTATCCCATGAAACAAAGTAGGAAAAAATAATGAGCTACTTTTAAAAAGTACACAAAAGTTGCTATTAATCATGTCTGCAGTTCCCAATGATTAACTGTTTCCCCTATGCCAGGCACTGCGTTAAAGATTCTAGTTACATTTGCCTGTAAGCTTCTCAACAGCCTTGAAAGGCAGAGACTATTATCTCTAGCTAAAAATGGGAATGCCAAGAAATGACAGAGGAAAATCTCATGGCCAGTCTTGTCTGACTCCAACATCTATAGGCTTCCGGTTCCCACGCATAAAAAGAAAATGGAATTTCACCATAACCTCAAAAGATATCTGTACCCCTATGCTTAAAACAGCATATTTATTCCAGCCAAGACATGAAACAACCTATCTATCCATCGTGTGTGTGCACATATACCTACATACATGCATGCGTACAATGGAATATTATTCAGCCGTAAAAATGGAAAAAATCTTGCCATTTGTGACAAGATGGATGGACCCTGTAGACATAAGTCAGAGAAAGACAAATGCTGTATGATCTTACTTATATGTGGGATGTAAAATAGAACACAAATGAAAACAGATTCCTGTAGCAGAGCTTTGTGCTTAGCAGAGAGGGAGGGTGGGGACGAAGAGGAAAAGGAGGAAGGTGGTCAAAATGTACAAATTTGCAGTTCTAAGGTAAGTAAGTATTAGGACTGCAACGGACAACTCGATGACTATAGCTAACATTGCTGTATGGCATATATGAACGCTATTAAGAGAGCCAATCCTAAGGGTTTCATCACAATGAAAGCATTTTTTCTTCCTTTTTTTTTTTTTTTGCTTTTTCTATTCATTGCATTTATATAAGATGATGGATGCTGACTATATTTATGGCAATAATCACTTCACAAAATGTGTAAGTCAAACCAATGTGCACTGTGCACCTTAAATCTATACAGCGATGTATGTCAATTATATCTCATTTGGAAAAAGATTGTTTACAGAAAATGGAATTTTAGAGTCACAGAAAAATACATGCAAAGAAGGAAAAGAGCAGGTACAAGGGGTCAGCTTGAAATGTTAAAGACTATTCAACTGGTATTTATCAGTCTGATGTAGTGCATTAGGGGAAGGAAAAACACGCTGTCCTTAGAACATGAAACTACAGTGTGTGGAAGAAACCACGGTGACAATTCTGAGAGCTAAAGCTCTAGAAAGGCTCAGAAATAAATAGCAAAGAAGGCAGGAAGGAAAGGTGGCCTTTGATTTTCAGATCCATAGGTGATCATCAGCTGGTAATGACTTACAAAATGAAAATGTTTTTAAGACACTGGTGCTTGATCCCCATGTTCACCCTCTTACATTACAGGCTGTTGAACAGCACCACCACGTTCAGCCCACGCCCTTGATGGAACAGGGAGTGGCAGAGAAGACTTGGGGACAAAGTAGTGGGTGCAGAGGGGCAGAGCAAAGAGCAGCCACACGTTTCTATGGCTACCAAGGAACATCAGATCAATCGTCTCCCATTTCCATGAAAGGGACATTTTAGCTGCTTTTTCTCAGAGCTTGACAAAAAAGTCACCGTTCTGTTCTCTGAGAAGTCACTGGATGTTGGCCCAAGGTCTGTGAAAGCAAGAGGAAATGAACCATGTTCATTGTGCATTTAATATGTACTGGGTCAGCTGTGTTATCTTTCATCTACAGAATCTCCTCTGTTCCACATGTCCAATGTAAACTCTAGGCAATGCTACCATCTTTGATACTGGAGGAAATGGAAACTCTGAGAGTTTAATTCACTTCCCCAAATGCTCATAACAAGTAAGAGCAGAGAAGGGCTCTAAACCAATCTGTTGACCTCCATTCTCAATGTTCCTTCCATTATATCACACTGCCTCTAAAGGAAGGGGGTCCCATCAAATCTCTATGCTCCTTCCTCCCCCCATCTTTGTCCTGATTCTCAGAGGGCACTTGAGAAATAATGGAAAACAAGGTTTTGTCTGTGATGGCCCATAAACCCTCGAATACATTTCAATTTGCCTGTACCTTTTCTTGTGACAAGCTGCACACATTCCTCATGGCCATGCAGTGCTCTTCCTACTTTTATCAACATGTCTAAGGCAGACCTACTTGTTAAGGCCAGAGAATTCCCATCTCTTAGAAGTTCTCCTAACTCACCGAAACCCCAGACCCCTCTTAAGTTCTGTCCCATGTATCACATGTTCTAATAGGAGTCACAGACTCTCAAATTTATTGGAAACGAAACAGGCTTTTACCCTAACAGATTACACAATACAGGTAGCTCCCTAAAATGCTCCATCCCATGGTCATCCAACCTGTGTTGGAACATCACCTAAACTGGGAGCTTGTAAGCTCAAAAGAAAACCCATTTCGTTGTTGATGATGATGATGATGGTGGTGGTGGTGATGGCAATCTTTTATTTTTGGAGCATTTAATACATATAACATGTTACACTAAATATTTTAGATATTCCTTTGTTTGATCAATCATAAATTTTTGTTAGCACTTCATTTTTCAAATAAGGAAACCGAGTCTAGCCCAAGGTGGGAAGGCTACTGAGCAGCAAAGCCAGGATTCAAATCCAGATGTAGATCCCAAAGCTCTTAACGATGTACTAGGAAATCTCCCTTCACTCTTAGCCTTCCAAATATGGACTATGTCAGTGTAAAATGAAAGTCTACTCCTAGAACCATAAGCAGCTAGACATGTTCCTGTCCTTAAGATTCCATAGTCTTGGGACACCTGGGTGGCTCCGTAATTAAGTGTCTGCCTTCAGCTCAGGTCACGATCCTGGGGTCCTAGGATCAAGCTCTGTGTCAGGCTCCCTGCTCAGTAGGAAGCCTGCTTCTCCCCCTCCCACACCCCTGCTTGTGTTCTCTCTCTCTCGCTATCTCTCTCTGTCAAATAAATCAATAAAATCTTAAGGGGGGAAAAAAAGATTCCATAGTCTTTTCTCCATTCCTCTCTCTCAGGTAGCCCTTTGGTTTGAGGTTGGAAAGTAGATTTCCCATATCCTTTCACCTCAAACACATTTTCTGTCCCTTGACTCCCACTAGCAGTAAATAATCATGGAGCCAGAAAAGAGCTGGAGGAGTGCCTTTAGATTAGTGAGCCCAACCCATCATGCTAAAGGTTAGAAAGAGGCTAGGAGAAGAGCTCTGTCCAGAGTCCTCATGTTCAGAGCCAAACCTAGATCCCACTGGTCCCAGTTCCCACAGCAATGTTTCTCAGTTCACCACCTGGGATATTTATCACTTGCTAACAAGCATCTCCTACCTTAACCTGAATCTCCTGGAATACACAGTGCAACCTACACTCTCTGTCCATGTGACACTGGCCACAGGGTCACATAAACGACTGTAAGTCAGGTGGGCTCAACTAGGGTACGTTGGTCAAACATACAAACAAAATGAACCATACCCAAATACTCCCACCAACAACCTCAACAGACTGGTGCGAAGTCTACAGCATAGTAGACTAAGGTAATGGGAAGAACATGGACTTTGGAGTTAGAGAAACTTGGGTTCACATCTCAGTCCTGTTATTTTTTTGACTGAACTTTGGCAAGTCTCCTTATCCTAACTGGTGAAATGTGAAGGACATCTACCCACAGCATTGCTAGAAAGATTAAATAGGAAAACATACATTGCATAGTAGATGCTCGATGAATAGCAGCCTTCATCATCACCATCCTCATTGTCATCATCATCATCAAAGGTAGGACTGGTAAATACACAGCCTGGCCTTTACACCCAGAAAACTATCTGCATAAATTCAGGATAGCTCAGAAGTGGAAGAAATACCATATGGCTGGGAGGATAGTGAGGTTTCAGCAAAAGAAGGTTCCCATGCACGCAATATGCCTGCTACATCACTAAACCTCCACAGGAACCCTTTGTATCCATTATTCAGTTTTCTCTTGACCCACTCCTCGGATTCCCATTGTGTGGATCAGAGAAGTGAAGCTCAGAGAAAAGAAGTGTTTTTCTCAAGGATACTCACCTCACAAGCTGCAGAGCTGGTCATGTAACTGGGGTCTATGTGATGCTGGAAACAGAACATAGACAAGTAGTCCATGTTCCAAGAAGAGTAACCAGGGTCGGGCTAGAGGTGACGTCAGAAGAGGACAGTAAATAAAAGACATGGGACATTTAGCCTTGATGCAAAGAAGACTCAGCCAGAGGGACCTCTTGAGGGAGATGTCACAGAAAACATCCAAACATAGAAAAAAGAAAAGAAAATAGATATTCCACAAGAGCAACTTTGAGAACCAAGGCCTTGGTCTAGGTGCCTGACTTGCCTTGTTCCACCTAGTCCTTGAAACAACCTTTTGGGTTCAGCACCATGATCTCCATTTTACAAATGAGAAAAACGAAGCGCAAGGAGATCATACCCTTGTCCCAAGTTGCACAAACAACCTAGATTCCACCTAGGTCTGTGTGACCCCGACAACATCTGCATTCATCTCATCACGCTGGGACTCCCTTACCATCAGGGTCTCCCACAGATCTAGAGAACTAGATGGAGCTTTGGCCTGAGAAGCATATTGGAAGACCTAGTGTCTTCTCGGCATCCAAACCCTCACCCTTACCAAGGAAGGCACTGGGGCCCTGCAGGGGATAGAGGACTCTGTCCTTTTCTGGATGGAGAGTTTGGCTGCTAAGCACCTGGGAGCTTGATTAGGATAAACACACCTGCTTCCAGCCCTTTAACTGGAGGGACATTTTCCCCTGGGTTTTCCAATCCATTGCCTCTTCTTCAGACCACTAACATTTCAGCAAAAGTACATTTGCATTGTGTTTAAACAGCTATTTGGAGATAAAGAGCTTTGCCTTTAGACCTTTGAGGACAAATATAAAGGAGAACAAAAGAAGGAAAAAAATGAGAGCGAGGAAATATTCCTATGCAGCATTTCTGCCCAAGCCCATTTCCATACAGAGGCCTCTACCCATTTCAGGATGATCTTCTGGGCCTAAACCTTTCAAGCTTGCTGGTTTGAATGTGTCACCGCCAGAAGAACAATAGTGGTCTTAGTCCAAGGGACATGCTAAGGTCTGGTCCTTTAGTGGCAAGGGAGTGCCTGGGGCCAATGTAAAAAGCTCTGTCTTGGGGGGAACTGGAGAGTAAACCTGAATACTGCTCAGCTACTGGTCATCATGCAACCTTCGGCTAACCCCTCCCCTCTCTGGACATCAATCTCCTTGTCTGTAACAGGAGGAAATCCATTTGTTCAACAGAGATTTCTTGAGGGCCCATTCTACACTGACCTGGGGATACAGAGATGAGAGCCACTAAGGGTCTCAATGTCCAGTCGGGTAGGAGGCTCGAAACAGAGAATGTAATGCAAGGAGACTGCCACGATGGCAGAGGTCAGTGCAGAAGAAGGGACCCCTAATCCAGGTTTGGGTGTCCTGACAGCTGAGGCTGGTAAGATGAGAGTTAGCTGAGTAGAAAAATGGACCCGCGATCCAGGAGATGTGTGAAGAACACCATTTATGAACTGGAGTGAGGGCAGGGGGGCAGGAGGTACACGCAGCACAATGCTGGCAGAGGAGGCCAGAGAGGCCGGGAGGGAGCAGATTCCGAAGGAAATGGTGGTCCACTGCAAGGACAGTGGGCTTTCTCCTAGATGGTACTTCATGTCTTTTCAGGCCGGCCCTCCTGGCACCCTGCAATGCTCAGACACACCCTCACTCATTCGCCTTGTCAGCAAAGATATGGTAAGTATCCCTAAGCACCAGACACGGTGTCGGGTGAAGAGGACCCTTCAGGGATGTCATAATCCCAAGGAGTGGGATCCGAAGACCTTGTGACAAAGGAAAACCCAACAAGTGTACCTCTGGGGTGGAAAACAGGGAGAGGCGCTTGGGTTAGAGGCAGAAATCTTTTTTCTGCAAAGACAGTCTATAAGAAAATCAGAGGCTGTTCATACCAGGAGGCCGAAGAACATTCTGGAAAGAACATGAGAACCTGAAGCTTGGCGATCAATCACTCTGCAAGTCTACAGACATGAAAAAGCATGAGTCACCCAAAATGAAAGAGAGATCTGGTTTGAAGTAAAGGAAAGAGGGCAGACGACCAAGGTCGGCTGCTTCTAAAATGTCTCCTGATGGCCCTGGCCCCCTCGTGTTCACATCCTCATACGATGCCCTCTCCTAGCAACTCCTTCTGTCACATGGAATACAGGGAAAGTGTGGCATGTCAGTTCCGTGATAGGGGCACAGAAGGTTGTGACTCCCATCTTGCTCACACGCTGCCTCTTCTCACTTTCTTGCTCTGGTGAAGTCAGATGCCGTGTTGTCAGGCTGCCAGACAGAGAGGTCCCCAGGACAAGGAAGTGAGGGTGGCCTCTGGCTCACAGCCCCTGTGGAAAGGAATCCTGCCACCACTTGATGGGGCTGGGAAGCAGATCCTTCCCCGGTCAAGCCTTGAGAGGGGACCACAGCTCTGGCTGACAAGCTGACTTGAAGTCTCAGGAGAAACCCTAGGCTGAGGGCGGGTGCTAGGGTGGCTCAGCCAGGGAAGTGCCTGCCTTCGGCTCAGGTCATGATCTCGGGGTCCTGGGATCAAGCCCCATGTCAGGCTCCCTGCTCAGCGGGGAACCTGCTTCTCCCTTTCCCTCTGCCCCTCCCCCTGCTCATGCTCTCTCTCTCTCTGTCAAATAAATAAATAAAATCTTCAAAAAAGAGAGAGAGAGAGAAAGAGAAGAAACCTTGGGCTACAGGAACAGTTACATGGTACCTGGGTCTCTGACCGACAGAATAAACATGTCAGAATAAACATCTGCCAAGGTAAGAAATGTTAATAAACCTATGTTTGTTGAGATAATAAATACATAGTGTGTGTTTCTTGTCTTAATCTGCAAATTTGGGGACCATTTGTGACACAGCAGTAGATAAATGGAAACGGACCTACTTAAATGAATACATGAGAAAGAATGAAAAGACCTCATCCCCGGAAGGAGATTCGGGGACTTTCAAGTTTAGAAGAGACCCCCTTTCATTGACAGAATGGTTCCCTGTGTGCCTGGTGTGTGCTATGATCTGGGAAAGCGGCAGGACTCACTGAGGCGGCAGCCCCAGCCCAGATCTGGAGGGACCACAGTCAGGTAGATGAGAAGGTCTGGAGGAGACATAATTGCACGGTCCCAGGAAAACTGCTGGGTTGCTTTAAAGAAGACTTCCCACATGGTGAGGGCTGAGAGGAAGGCGACATCGAGTGCGCTTGACAAAACCAGGTCTGGCTTCCCAGTGGAGGTAGTCCCCTTTATCTCTAGTATGGCATTTCTCTCTGGGAGATCCTACATTCGCACATAATCCCAGAAGTGAAGGTGGTGTGATGGAAGGCTTCTGAGCTCTGCAATCAGACGGAAGGAGCTTGAAACCCAGCTCAGTCATTTCTTAACACTGTGAGCTCACGTAGTTAATAAAAAGGAAGAGTTAGGAGCATAGCCCTTAGCATCGCATAGAGCTGGGATTAAGCACCAGCACTGCCCATTCCTATTTGAGATGCTGGTCCAAGTAATCTGATCTTTCTAAGTCTCAGGGCTGCCATTTATAAAACAAGAATAATTAAAATACCTACTTCACAAGACTACTTGAGCTAAAGCAACAAGTATCCAGAACAGTGGTGGATGGTAAGAACTGCTCGTCAATTGTTAGCTAATATCCCTGAAAAAGCGCCTTCATTTCTTGATGTCTCTTTATGCATCTCAAGCCCTCAGCCCATTGCCTGGCACGTCCTGAGCACTCAGGGACTGGTGGCTGTTCTACTTATAGTCAGCGGTGCCCTGGATCCCGTGAATGGTCATGACTCCTCCTAGACGAGGGGCTGGCCAGCAATGGTGTTTCCAACTCATACATCCTTGTATATCTGTGAAAATGCTCCCTACCGCATCCCCAGGAGCACTCGGCTCCTTGTGCTAGGATGGAAGGGTATGGGTTATTTCTGCAGTAGGAGCCACAGAGACACATCACTTGGGTGGAGGTGGCCGGGGCACAGTGGATGTGGTTCCCTAAGCAACCGTAATTCAGGTGCCCCACACACCTGGAGCTTCCTGCATGCACTGTTAAATTTATGGGACAGCAATAATAGTAACAACATTAGTGCATATTTATTTATAAAATGCCCACACTTGAAGAGCGTGAAGAGCTAAAATAGAAGCCCTACTAAATTTTATAGGAAACTATATGCATGTGTAGGGATGTGAATATATGTATAAGTGTAGAAGAATTGAGATTAGGATGTAGGGGCGCTTAGAGTGGAGGTAACAACAGCCCTGGGAATCATAACCATGAATTTCTTCTTCCATTTCAATTGTCGACCAGGACCAGCATTAGCAACGTTTCTTCCTTCTCAGTGTCCCAGGTAGTCAGCAGCTCAAAGAAGGGAAAATACCACTGTGAGAGGCAGTAGAGTTCAAATTCCCCAATTCATCAGTTTCTGGCTACATGACCTGGGACAACCATTTCTCTCTCTCTCTCTCTCTTTTATTGTTTTATCAGATGCCTCAGATGATAAAATGGGCATAACGGTGCCTCAGCCCTACCCAAAGCCTAACACGGGAGATGTGCACTCTCTCCCTCATTTTCTCTTTTCCCTCCTATTTCAAACTACAGACAACGAGTCATATCAAAGGTTACTGTTTCTCTAGACCAATATCCCATCTGACTACTTGCAAAGCATTTGTAGTGAAGTCCTATAAGCAGGGAGAGAGGAACGGTGACCTGCCCTACTTCCCCCATGTGACTATACCTTCCCCCAGGGCATGGACCCTGCCTTATTTTCTCTAGCACTGGAGCTGGTACTAGATAGTAGGTAAATCAGTATTTGGTTAATAAATAAGTGAAAAAATGATGCATAGACAGAGTCCGCCATCAATCACTTTTTTCTAGAGAGAAGGAGCAGACACCATGGGGTCTTTCTGAGAAAAGTAAAACACAGTCATTAAGTGTGAATTTCAGCTGAGGCATCACTTTGTTTCACAATAAAAATAATAACTTCCACGGTTAAGTACTTAACTCTATGCTGAGTCCTGGACTAAATGCTGTACATCAAATTATGCAATCCTTATGATACCGTGTGATGGGGTTACTATTACCATATCCGTTTTGCAGGGGAGAAAATTAAGCCCAAAGGAATGCAGTTGCCTACCTAACGTCACAGAGCTAAAAAATTTGAACTGAAGAGGCTGACCCCACAGTGCCCCTCCAAAACTCTTTGCCACACTGCCTGCCAAGTGACAGCCTTCTGACCCATGGGAGGAGACCTCCCAACCAACATGGCCAGTGACCCAACAATGCTAGGCAAAGGGACCCAGCCAGAAAGAGAAGTGGCCCCTACCCTCATGAATGTCTCGATATGTAAGGGAATTTACAGAGGTGAATATATCATTTTGTATTCTGATTCATGCTAGGACAGGAGGGGATAAGGGAGCATAGCACAAAGACCTCCTCTAGAAAGGGAGAGTGAAGCCCAGTCCCAGCAGCGGGAAGAAAGGGTATTCCAAGCATGAGGATGCATATTCCAGGGTGGAATGTAGGAGAAAAAAAATGATGAGTGACATGAGCTGAGGCTGGGGAGGTGGCCAGGGACATGTGAGAGAGCTACCAAAGGACAACGAGAAAGGAGATGGCCTGATGGAATTATGTGTTAACGATGCTCAGTCTGTCTGCTGGGGGACAACGGTGTTGCTACCAGAGTGGCAGCGAGGACCCAGAGGTGACATGGCTTGACTGTGGTGGCTACACCACGGATGTCTCTGATGCAGGTGCACTTGGAAGGGCATTGCTGGCTCATGGCAGATCGATCTTCTGGGAAGTGGGAACAAGAGGGCATCAGTAGTGTTCCAAATTCTATACCCAAACTCCACATCAACAGATCATCTCATGGCCACAGACAAGGTCAGGTAAGTGCACAGTCAGAGGATGTTGTGTCCTTCTTACTTCAGGGCTGAAGATACAGTTCCCATACTCCTCCCCAGTTTTGGTTATTCACTTATTATTCAATTTTTTTAAAATTCCTCAATCAACAAATACGTATTGCTGTATTCCCTACGTAGGCTGGAGGGTGCCAGGCACTGGAGATAACACACAAAGACGAGACAGTAACTCCTAAGAGATGCGCTCTGGTTTGTTGGAGGGTCTGGGGCAGAGGGTGCTGGAACCAGCGCCAGCTGGCTCCCAAGGGCTAGCTGTTAAATACTCAGGGGTGTTGCTTTGTAGCTGTTAAATCTAATGCCTTAAAATTGGACATGATAGGAGAATTTACATCATGGAAATTGGCAAATGCTAAAAATATAAAGCTTTTTACATGATTTTTTTTTTTCTGTGAGCCAGCTTGCCAGCATACCACTGAATTGAATCAATTTGCCTCAATGGGGCGGACATTTGGATAGTTTCTCTTCAAAGTTCAGAGAAATCAAAACCATGTGAGGGTTAAATGCCACACACCAATCCTTTCGGAAAAAAACTAAGAATTCTAGGGCCAAATTGTAGACTTTGGAGTCAGACAGACCTGGGTCTATATCCTGCCGTGAGCACTGACATGATCCAGATCAGGCAACTTACTTTATCATTCTGACCCTTGTTCCCCTGCCTTTTGCAATGGAGACTGCATAAATGTATTATGATGTTTCCAAGTGCTTTACACAGTGCCCAGGACTTAGTAAGCACTCAACGAATGAGAGGCATTCTCATTTGTTTTGTTCAAGAACAGTTTCTGTGTGTCTTTGAAAAGAAATATTTATTTTAATTTATATTTAAAATTTAATTCAATTTATTTTAATTCCAGGATAGTTAATGGATGATATTATATAAATACTAGTTTCTGGTGTACCATGTAGTGCCTCGACAATCCCATACATTACTCAGTACTCATCACGGTAAGTGTCCTCTTCATCTCCTTCACCTGTATCACCATCCGCCACTGCCACCCCTACCCCACCCTGGTAACCATCAGTTTGTTTTCTATAGTTAAGAATCTGTTTTTTTGTCTTTTTCCCCCTTATTCATTGTTCTGTTTCTTAAATTCCACATGTGAGTGAAATCATATGGAATTTGTCTCTCTCTGCCTTATTTCAGTTAGCATTATACCCTCCAGATCCGTCCATGGTGTTGCACATCCTACTTCATTTTTTATGGCTGAGTAATATTCCATTCTGTGTGTGTGCATGTGTGTATTACATACATCTACCAGATCTTCTTCATGCATTCATTTATCGATGGGCACTTGGACGGCTTCCATAATTTGGCTCTTGTAAACAATACTGCAGTAAACATAAGGGTGCATGTATCTTTTTGAATTAGTGTTTTCCTATTTGGGTAGATATCCAGTAGTGGAATTGTAGGATCAAATGGTTATTGTATTTTTAACTTTTGGGGGAAACTCCATACTGTTTTGCACACGGGCTGCGCTAGCATGCCTTCCCCAGCAGCAACATCTAGAACCCTTGACACACATTATCATTACTGCTCTTCTTTTCGTACTATTTTCCAGTGTATACGCTCACCCCATGTTACCCTTGGTTATTCTCAGTAGTATCCAGTCTTCACTTACACACTTCCTACACTTACACAGGGATCTCACAACTCTCGATGCAACCCTTTCCACCTCTAGTCAGTGCTGGGTAAAACAAAGATGTCTGTTAACCAGAAAACAGTATAATTTCTACCAATTGTTTTCACATATTTAACAATGTGCTGGGCAAACATTTACTACAAGCATATTAAATTATTCAAGTTGCATCAAGGTCAGAGACCAAAACAATCAATGATGCAATATAAATTCTGTCTATTCTACTGATGAACTTGTGCAAGAGAGCAGGGGCTCTGGAACCAAAGAACCAAATTTAAATTACAGCCTGATGTTTACCAACTGTGTGGCTTGAGGCAACTCACATAACTTCTCTTTGCCTCAATGTCCTCATTTGTGTATTTGTACTCCGAGGAGTTTTCAAAGATCAGATTAATTAATATGTCCTCCATGCTCAAAAGAGGTATCTGGTCAACACAAGTGAAAAACCCCTCATGGCACAGGGGAGGTGATACTGTTTCTGAGTGTCCCTGCGATGCTTTGTGGTGAGTACTAGGGGCATGAAAATGAATAAGAAACAAGACTGCACTCCCCAGCCATCTTGGAAAAGCTACAATGGTGACAGATCCCACTTTTAAAGGGAAGAACTGAAGTTCAGGAGGCCAATCCATTTGTCCATAAAAAGTATGCGTGCTATGCATAAAAAGGAGACACCAGGGCCCTAAATTCAGGGTTACCACAGCTCACCATGCAGCCTCCTTTGCCTGTTCTCTCCCCTACGAAATGAGGACTAATAGCTGTGTCTACCTTCTAGGTTGTTGTGTAGATGCATGACCTAAGGTTTCTGATACAGGGTCTGGCACGTGATGGGTGTTCGACAAGTTAGTGGTTTGAGAACCAATAAGTGTGACTTCTCTCGAGTCTGCACAGAACCGGATTGCCTGGCAGCCTGGGATCAGGACAGCCCATTTCCATGATTGCTTCCTTTCCTCCACTGCCCCCTCCCCTTTACCAAGCATCACTACTCGCTTCCTTAAATTCAGCTCAATTCCTCTTTAATTTCTCCCTCCCCCTCCTCCTCTTCTTCTGCAGCTGCTGCTGCTTCTTTTTTTTTTTTAATGGAAAGATAACTTCCTACCCCACCCCACCCCCATCAGCTTTGCTGATTCATAGTTTAGTTTTTTATTATTTCAAACATTTACATAGGCTCTTCAGGTAGAGGCTGCCTGCCTGTTTCTAGGTGGTGTCTGGCACACAGATAATTTAAATGCATCTTAAGTGTCCAGCTTGAGCCCTTGACACACGGGAGGGAGTCAAGTGGGTAAATCCTGAAGTTAGTGGGAGGCTATAAATCGTGTATTCCAAATGCACATTATGTGATTTGTTGTATAAATTATTAATGCCGGTCCAGGCTGTGGCTTGTTTACATTCTGTGAACAGGGAAATAAATACTGTCATCCTTGAACTTTCAATGGGAGAATGAAGAGGGACAAAAGGCCTCTAATTCAGTCCTCAGAAGATTTCCTTATCCCTGTGCAAGGAAAGACGGAGAAAGGAAGAGAGGGGGAGGAAACATTTGGAAACCTACTATGTGCCACACTGGACAATGCTTTCTTTACCTCCATTGTTTTCCTAAGCCTCATGACTACACTCTCAGTACTTCTTTTTTTTTTTCTTTTTATTTATTTTTTTTAAGATTTTATTTATTTATTTGGGACGCCTGGGTAGCTCAGTTGGTTAAGCGGCTGCCTTCGGCTCAGGTCATGATCCCAGCGTCCTGGGATCGAGTCCCACATCGGGCTCCTTGCTCTGCAGGGAGCCTGCTTCTCCCTCTGCCTCCCTCTGCCTCCGTCTGCCAGTGCTCACTCACTCTCTCTCTCTCTCTCTCTGATAAATAAATTAAAAAATAAATAAAATCTTTAAAAGAAAAGATTTTATTTATTTATTTGACAGACAGAGATCACAAGTAGGCAGAGAGAGAGGAGGAAGCAGGCTCCCTGCTGAGCAGAGAGCCCGATGCAGGGCTCGATCCCAGGACCCTGGGATCATGACCTGAGCCAAAGGCAGAGGCTTTAACCCACTGAGCCACCCAGGCGCCCCTACCATTCTTTTTATTAACATGGCACATTTAGCAAATGCATCCTCTACTTTTCAACTGTCTTCACTGGGTCAACATTCTTTGTTTTGTTTCATATTCTTTTTCATATATTTTGTTTCATATATTTTATTAACATTTTTGCTGGACAGAAAGGAGAGAGGTTAAATAAGAGTTGAAATCTATGACATAGCTCATGTTTTGAGAGATGTATATTCTCTCCTAGGTGTCTTTATTCATCTAATTGCTTCAGTTTTTTGTTTGTTTGATGTTTTGGGTTTTTTTTTTCAGTTAGGCATTCCTTATACAAACATTTGTTGAGCTCCTATTATATAAAATATTCCTATTGTATAGGAAACTTGAACAGAGATTCCACTGAATGTATAGCTCTTCTTGAATAAGAACAAGGCCACCACTACCACCAATAACCAGATTATTGTTCCTACGGACAGAAAATCAGAGAAAGGTTGTTTCACAACCACATAGAAATCAGCTGTACATTCAGTGGAATCTCTGTTCAAGTTTCAACCTATGCCCTTGGGTACCCATAGACGCTGATGCCTTCAGATCAATGGTGATGGTGCGATTGTGTGTGCACACACACGTACGTACATGCACCCCTGCTCTTTAGGACACTAGAGAAATACAGATGTACTTCTTGAAAATTAACTTCATAAAGGATATTTATATGTAGGAAATGCAATACTATCCATATTTCTCATTTATAACAGGGTACTTAGGCTTGTAGATAAGACTGGAAACGTAATCCTTATTCATACTCCTATCAATAGGCAGAAAGACTATGGATCCAGAAAACCTTTCAAGGGGCTAGCCTTGGCCCCAAACCACCACTTTTACTATTGCCAGTAAACTCAGGGACACCACAGAATGCTCTGGGCAGCTTCAGAAGCTAACAAGCGCTGTTGTGTTCTGGTACTTCAAGTGCATTCTAGAGTAAGTACAATTTTTATAAAATAGCCTTAAAGCCTAACCACATGAGTTCATGCAGATTTCTGTTATATACTTGATATGTTAAGTATAATTCTAATTCAAATCTGTCACATGGTAAAGAGCCAACTCGTGCTATTCTTCGAACTAACCACATTTTAAAGGCTTTATTTATTTGAGAAAGAGAGAATGAGAGAGAGAGAGAGAGAGCATGAGAAGGGGGAGGGTCAGAGGGAGCAGCAGACTCCCTGCCTGATGTGGGACTCGATCCCGGGACTCCAGGATCATGACCTGAGCTGAAGGTAGTCACCTAACCAACTGAGCCACCCAGGCACCCCAAAATAACCACATTTTATAACCTTGTCACCCTTTGGGTACATTTCTTCAGGTTAAAGAACAATTTAGGGGATCGCCTGGGTACCTGCTGGGCCCCTCGACTGTGCGATAATGTTGCTGTCCTCCAGGAGGTTAAGTCAACTTCTATGGGCCAGCCTAGGAATTTTGCCCTTGTCCATGTTTGCTTTTATGAGATAGCGTACTCTGCATGCCAAAAGATCTCACAAACAAATTGCTGGCATCCCAGTGGGCTCCTGGGTTGGGCAGCTAGGGGCTGCAGCAAAAACTTGCTGGGAGAGGGGCAGTTCACAAGCCACAGGACCACAACAGCCAGATTAAGGCAACACAAGCTGAAAGCTATAAATAGCATGCCAGGTGACCCTAACAAGCTCTACTATCCGCTGGGGCTGCTCCAACAGCTTTCTCTTTCGGATACATGAAAGTAGCTGAAAGGATTGTTTTCCCGAGAGCTTTCTGGCTGCCCTGAGCATGTCAAGGGACTTTGCTGTTTCTAATTATCTCCCTTTATGTTCAGGGCGAGACTTGTTAATACAATAAACCAGCGTCTCCAGGATGCGCTCACAACGCAGAAACATCTCAAGGTGTTTTACAAGCAGAAGATCATGTTAAATCAAATCAAATACCAATTAAAGATTAACAGCGGTGTTAGCTGTTATCACAGTCCAGCCAGGGCCACTGGGACGGCCTCTCTCTCCTCCAAGCTGCTGTGGTCCAGCGTCCGTCCCGTCCAGACTGCTATTTGGGGATCAGTTGAGGAAAATGGTCTTTGCCTGAGTCTCAAGGTCCCAGAACATCAACACCAAAAAGATGTTAAGTATCATCTCAGTGGAGCGCTCTTGTTTGAAATGGGGAAACTGAGGTCTCAAGGGGTGACCCAGTATCACCCGGCAAGCATCCAAGCTCCCTGAGACACTCCAAAGAGCTCCTCGTTATTGTCAGAGGACCCCACCTGGCTGCCTTCTAACATCTAGGAACGTTTTCTCACTTGCAGGGGGTTGGACTGTAGCCCCCCCGCCCCAAAGACACGTCCATCTCGTAAAGCCTTCTTATGCGGAAAAAGGGTCTTTGCGGATGTATTTATGTTCAGGATCTGAACATGAGATCATCCTGGACTTAGGCTAGACCCTAGATCCAATGACTCAGGTCCTTAAAAGAGAAAGACAAAGGGAGACGTGAGTTATTCAGAGGAGAAGGCCACGTGAAAGCGGAGGCAGAGACTGGAAGGATACAGCCACAAGGTAGCCGGCAGCCCCAAGAAGGTGGGAGAGAGGCATGGAACAACTTCTCTGTCAGAGCTTCCAGAAGAAATGCATTCAGCCAAAACCTTGAGTTTGGACTCCTGGCCCCCAGAACTATGACAGAGTAAGTTTCTGTTGTTTAAAGCCGCCAACTTGGGGTGCCTGGGTGGCTCAGTGGGTTGAAGGCTCTGCCTTCGGCTCAGGTCATGGTTCCGGGGTCCTGGGATCAATCCAGTTCTGTGCTCGGCGGGGAGCCTGCTTCCCCCTGTCTCTCTGCCTGCCTCTCTGCCTACTTGTGATCTCTGTCAAATAAATAAATAAAATCCTTAAAAAAAAAAAGCCTCAAACTTGGAGGCAATTTATCTCAGCAGCCTCAGAAAACTGATACCCGCCCCTACCTGGAATGTCCTTCCTCACCACCTCCATAGGGCAAGTACCTACTTCTCTTGTTTGATCCACTTATAAGGTTGCTGCCAGTCTGTGTGTGAGCCTCCTTGACTTAGCTTCCAACTAGAACGGGCCCCAGCTTCCTCGGTCTCCCCCAGTGTACACGTCCAGAAAGTTCCACCCACCATCTGCAACTCATTACTGTAATTACTGGTCCCTTTCCCCTGCCAGGGTCCAGGTTGGTCTAGAGCATGGGCCACATCTCATTCAAGAACCAGTTATGCCTGTAGGAGGGTTTAGGAAATGTCAGTAGGATTAGTGTGAGCATAAGTGAATGACATCATCCTTGTTCTTTTTCCCTTTCCAGTGAGAGAAACCCATTCCCAGGGCATCACCATGCCCAACTGACCTTTCCCCACCCCCTACCTTGAAGGCTATTAAAATGTAAATTTAGAGATTTTCCAGGCCCAGACATGAGGCAGTATAATGGCAAAGATCTAAGTAGCAGCTTTGGGGGCAAACACACCCAAATCTATGCCCTGACTCGATCATTTTCAAGCAAGTAAATTAACCTTTCTGAACTTCAGAGCACTCAACTTTACAATGTGGGGAGAAGATTAAATAAGTGAATGCAAGTAATCTGAACGACAACCCACTTTCCAAAGCACCATAGCCCCTGTTTCACAGATGAAGACCTTGAATCCAAAAGAAGTGAGTTGTTCTGTGTGACAGGGGCAGTAAGTGCCACGGGAGGATTTGAACTCAGGACCAGTGAGGCCCAAGCTCTTCAACAACACATTCTACAGAATCCCAGGGCTCCCTATCACCCCATCAAGATTCCCCAAATCTACTTACTGAGTGATAAAAAATATATATATATATATTTCTATTGTTTCCAAAAAGCAAAGCCTCCCCAGAATATCACACATCCTTGAATTTATCTTGTTCAGTCTCAGGCTCCTGGGGAGGCCTCTAAATCCGCATCTAATACAGTCTCCAGAGTCTCAGCTGGTTTGAGACACTGTGAATCGTAATACCGGGAGTATGAAAACAAATGCCTTCTGCCCGAACCATCCTCTTTCAATTACAGATCACCCTCTCCATTTGGAAGCGCCTCCCTTTGCACATAGATGTCTTGCAGTCTGGCACGACTTAAAACTGAGAAGAGATGGAGAACGGGGGACACAGGGAGGGTAGGGATGGGCGAATGGGAGACAGGGAGAGAGGAGAAGGGGGAGGGCATCACCAGTGCGAACAGGTCTGTGGAGCTCATCCAGCTCAGGGCCCTTACAGCCCAGTCCCAGGGGCCCGTCTCTCACAGGTCTGTCAAGGGCTGTGACCCAAGGAACTTGACGGTGGCTCCCGGAGTCGTGGAGCATGGTAACACAGACACAGTCCAGCTTGTTTCTTTTCTTTTAAACAGTGGATGAAACTAGGGTACAGAGAAGTTAAGCAGCTTCACCAGCCAGTCAGCCAGGTAATGGCAGGACCAGGAACTCTGACCTCACGTCTCAGGTATCCAGATGAAAAGCAGAGGCATGCACAAAGAGGTTTTGCGGGGAAGGCAGAATGGAATTAAGACTTAAAAGACGGCAAATGAGAGGAAAGAGGAATAGAGAGATGGACGTAGAACGAGAGGCATCTACGAAGGAGAAGAGAGCTGGGAAACACGAAGATGGGGGCTGAGAAGAGGTGGGGGGGGCGGGGGGGGGGGCAGGGGGATGCGCGGGTGTAGCCGAAGATGACCTATATAGCGAAAATTCAAAGAGAAGGGGCTTGACAGCCTTATGGGTCACACTCTGAGGATGATGCTTTAGACCATCCCCACGGCGGGCGTGTGTGGGTCTCGGGCCTCTGTGACCCTGCTTGCCCTGCTTGGCTGACCTCACCCGGAGCCGCCAGCCCAGCTTCCAGCCTCCGGGGATGGGGGCGGGGGGCAGGGTGCGTTCCTCTCCATTGCCCCTCTGCTCTGCTCTACTCCAGATATGCCTGGGTTCACTTCACCCGCTGCTTGAAGACCTCCTGTCCTCCAGGAAGTTCTCCCCTCACCTCTGCCTGCTGTCCACCCTCGTGTCTAGACTTGGAAGCCTCTCCTCTGTGTTTCCACGACACCCCATAACCACCTCCCCCATCATGTTGTTTATCACACTGTACTTTAAATCTGTTTTAACGCTGCTCCTCCCCGCCTTCCCCCCCCCCCGCCCCGCCCCCAGACTAAATCTCCTGGGCCCAGGAACTAGGTTTGACTCATCTTACCTCTCCAGCACCTCCCACCGGGGGAAGCAGGTATTACACACTTAAGTGTTGAGCGGTGGAAGCCGGGCTGGCAATCATGTGTTTACATGATTGGACCAACTGCTCTCTCTCTCTCTCTCTCTCTCTCTCTCTCAGGGCAGTGAACAATTACACCTGCAGCCACTGGGGGGCGCTCCTGGGTAACTCCAGCCTCAGACCCCGGGAGGAGGGGGAGAGCACAGAGCAGAATTTGTCTCCACGGGACACCTCCACAAAACAGAGAAGGCAAGAGTAATTCAAAACCGGAGAGATCCTTTCCAGACTTCACCAGGGGAGGCTGAGACAGGAACAAAGCCTGCCCTGGCGGATGAAAGACTAAAATGAAAGTCAGAAGAAGGGGACTCCAGTCTGTGGAACTGGTTAGCTCTGTGGCCTCGGGAAGTCACTCATCACCAAAGGACAACAGTCTCTACCATGCGCACCAGCCCAGGTCATGGCCACTATTATCACCACCCTCAGAATAGAGCGATGAAGGAGCATGACAGCAATCTGATCTATTGGGGGGGAAGAAAAGACCTTAACACTACAAGAAGTTGACGTCCTCTTGGGTTCTTACTCTAACTGGCGACATGGATTGCATACCTATGACGCAAACGGGGTTTCGGGCACTCCTACTGCTGGTGTGAGCAAGTCACCACCCTGGTCCCCAGTTCCCCAGAGGGGAGCAGAGACACAATTTTAAAAGAGATTTTTTTTTTAAGATTTTATTTATTTATTTGACAGAGATCACAAGTAGGCAGAGAGGCAGGCAGAGAGAGGTGGGGGGAAGCAGGCTCCCTGCTGAGCAGAGAGCCCGATGCGGGCCTCGATCCCAGGACCCTGAGATCATGACCTGAGTCGAAGGCAGAGGCTTAACCCACTGAGCCACCCAGATGACCCTGAAAGAGATTTAAAAGATTTTAAAGGAGACAAAGACTTGATCATAAAAGAAACGTACAGGTACCAGGCTGCGCTGACATTTTGACCAGGGCCATCAGGGCAAGCTCCGGTGGCGATGTTCATTCCAACCAGATCTAGAAGGACTGTCAGGTTTTCCTAGACAGAGCTGGGTTACGTGGCCGCCTGGGCAGATGGAACAGGACAGGACCAGCTAACACTGGCAAGTGAAGGTGTGCAGGGTGTGTTTGTGGGGGTTCGAACAGAAGATGGAATCCAAGTTAAGGCCTGAGAGGCAGCTTTGCCTACTACTACCGCCAGGTAATCGCAGTGGGGATAGGAGAAGCGGTGAGAGCAGGAGGGGATGGTCATTCCAGCAGGAGATCTGATAGCTGCTGCCATCATGGAGCAGAGCGGCCAGGTTGTACGGGACAGAGCCGGCCGACGACGTGTCCCTGGGTCCTGAATATGGACATGCGCACACCTGCATCCACGTGTGTGGACAGCTATGGTCAGGTGAACATCAGGCCTAGCTACACTAGGCTCGGTCTCCGAAGGCAGAGCTTGCAAACGCTACCCTCCACCGCAGCCAATGTCAGGACAACTGGAGAATTTCTCACAAAGGCCAAGTGGGAGCCATGAAAGGAGTAAGAAGGAGTGACAATCTAGCAGAGGCTTTTGGACGGAAGCTGACTCCAGTGCCCATGGTTCCCCATCAGCTTTGGGTGATTCCTACCTTCCTTGTCCTAATGAAGCCCCTTCTGGGGGTCACTAGGGGCGGACATGGTCCATTTATAGCAATCCTCAAGCCCCCCAGGGGAGTGCAGGATGGGCCCAGCCCCTCTGACAAATGCTCCAGCCTCCCCTGGCCCCAGGGAGTGATTCATTTGAGCAGCCGTCAGCGCCTCTGCCCAGCAGCCTCTGATCCAAGGCTGGCAGCCTAGCCTGGGGTTTTTAATTAGCTGAGAGAGGGAAGAGTCAAGCCCTCTCGGATGGAAAGAAAGACACCAAGAAGGCTCATAAATCCAGAACGAAGGATCCATGGACTGGAGACTGGCAGTGTTGCGGGGGGGGGGGGGGGGGGGGGGGGGGGGGGCAGACTGGCTATCTTGTTTTCTTTGTCACAGTGTCCCCTGCTTTCTGGTCCAGACACTACAGAGAGGATGGGAACCTATCCACCATTTACACAGGAATGTCTGGAGATGAACCTTTTTCTAGCGTGGCTGTGGAACCAGAGTCAGGGAACCTCATTTCCTGCCCCACAACTACCAGTGAGTCGCTGTGCAATTTGAGGCAAACGTTGCACCACAAAAGCTTGCAGCCCTTGGAGGCACACATGAGTTTAAATCTCTATTCTCTAATCCTCATTACAACTGTGAAGTGGGCAAGCTGCTTTTCTTCTTTGTATCTCAGTTTTCTTATCTATAAAGCCAGGATCAGACCTTGTATTGCAAGGATTAAATGAGATAATACAGGCAAAGTGTTTGACCAATAATGGATATTCAATAAATAACAGCTATTTTAAAATTTCTTTTCCTCCCTCTGGGACTCAGCTTCCCCATATGTAAAATGCAAAGTGGTGCCACATGACATATAAGGGCTTTTCTAGCACTGATCACCTCTGGGTATTTTGAGCTAGAAATGAGAAGACTTGTGTGTGAGGATAAACACTATTATTTCCATATCCAAATCTGAGGGGCAGAAGGCTCACTTAGAAAAAGGTGGTGAATTTACTTTTTGCTGGTGTCCAGAAAGCAGGGCATGGGCTAAACTAGGACAGAAATTTTGAGGGGTACATATTTCACACCCACATAAGGAAGACACTTCTGAGAGCCAGAGCTATGGGCTGCCTCAGTAGTGAGTGAGCTCTCCATCTTTGGAGGAATGCAAGCAAAATCTAGACAATATTCTGGGGTGGATGTGCTGAAAGAAATTAAACTTTGGATGGAGGGGGCATATTTTTTCCTTGAAGGTCCCTATGAGTGCTGAAAATATCACAGCATAATGCTTAGAGGGGATATTAAGATATTAACTTACTATGTAGTTTCTTATTTAATTCTCAGCATCTGGCCAGGTGGGGGGTATTAACATCCCTGCTTTACAGATTGGAAACTTAAGATGCAGAAGAGTTGCACAGCCTGCTCGGGGTGGCACCCAGGTTGAAGGAGGCAGAGCAAGGACAGGGGCTCTGGGGATTTTAGCACTGAAACCCCTCTCTTTGTGTTACACAGCCTGCTTCCCATCTCTGATCCCACACATGATGGCAGACCCCCAGCCTAGTACACATTGATTGTAGCTGTCCTTTCCTTCCTCCCTAACCCCTGTCTCTGTCCCCTGCCTGCTCCTCCACATGTATTTGCGCAGGGCTGCCTGGTAACAAACGGCTTGTTACCATGCGGAAGGCGACAGCCAGGCGATTAGTGAAATTTGTTACCCATGCGTCTCCGAACAAAATTAAATTAAAAGTGCTGCTTCGCTGTCAAGATAAGGGCCAAGCTGCTGAGATAATTTTTCACTCTCAAACACTCAATTACCCAGTGAGGCTGGATCAGATACAATCAAAGGGGAAAAAAGAAGTTTTTAAAAAAAAAAAAAGAAAAAAAAAAGGAGAGAGAGAGAGAGGCAGGACCTCCAGGAGCAGATGTAAGAGTTGTTATCCTTCTCTCTGGCTAGGGATGTTAAAAAGGTTGTTGCCATGGTGATGGGGCTGGACCACATGAGGCAGGTAGGTGGGTGTGGCCTGTGAGTCCATCCTGTAATAAAGGAGATGCTCTCCATCCCCACTGCTCCTGTCTTAGGCCAGATGGTATCATTTTTCACTTGGATTATTCTAACAGTCTCCTCCACCTCTCTTGGCCCTCTCCATCCCAGCTTCCACAAGAGCTAGAGTGACCTTTCTACAAAACATATCTGAAAACATTACTTCTTTATTGAAATCCTGTGATGGCTTCTCATCGTCATCCTGATCAAGCCCAAATCACTTAGCCAATGTCACCCCTAGCTTTCTCGCCTCAAACTTCTTGTTTCAGTGAGATGAACTAGACAATCTCTTCTTCTTCCCTCCCTCCCTCCCTCTCTTCTTTCCTTCCTTCTTTCTCAACAGGAATTATTTTGAGGGCCTATGGTATGCCAGGCATTCTACTAAGTCTCTATTCCCAGTTTCCTCTGTCTGTCATAATCTTCTCCTGCCTTCTTTCAGCCAATAGTACCATCTTGTTCTTCTAAACTCAGCCACCATGCCTATTATAGAATAGGGATTGCACCAATGGGTCTGGCGCTCTTCCTCTGTGCCATGGTGGAATTCATTACCCCTCCCCCCCCCCACATTAAGTGCATCAAGTGCTTTCCACACTCCGGTGGATTGCCTCCCTCTACCAGACTGTGAGATCCTCCAGGGCAAAGGCTGTGCTTCCCATATCTCCCTATTTCCAGAGCCCACAGAGCAGGCTTTCAGGAAGAGTCTTGGGAATTTAAGTTACCTTGAACTTAAATGGTGAGATACCTCTTATAGGTCTCTTTGGGGGATTGGAAAAGCCTCTTTTCTCCTTGTTTTCAGATCATTCCCATTCTTTCTTTATGTGTTGGTTTGCTGCTCTGGAGAGCCAACCATGATTTACGGACCCTATATATCTCAAGACTCCTGAACCTAACCTCCTCAGTCCTGAGCACATGGCTGCCAGTACTTTATCTTACCTCTGTTCAGAGAACAAAAACAACAACGAAAATTACATTGCAAATGGAATCACAGAATTGCAGAGCCAAGACAGTCATCAGAGAAGTATCGTCTGTTTTGCTAAAGGGAGACCGAAGCCACAGAATTTGATTGATCTGGTATTCTCCATTATTTCTTACTACTGAGACATTGACTGAAGGCCATCTTGAAAACGCCCTCGGGGTGGTGGTCCCCAGTCCTGGCCATCTTTGATGTAGTTCCCTAAAGCAGCAATTCTCAATGATAGCTACCCCTGGAGAGCTTCCCTAAAACACTGGAGATGCCCAGGCTCCACCCTATTAAACCTATTAAATCGATCCCTGGAGGGAAGTCCAAACATAAGCATTTGGTTTTGTAAGCCCACACGGGCTTCCTAGGTACACAGGGTTGTGAACCATGCGAAGAGGGAAAAGTAACCTTTACTCAAAAAAGGATGTTTACTCAAAACATCCTTCAAGGAGAGAATACAAAGAGCTCATTCTCAGGGTCCATGTATCTTTCCACCTGGATATTTAGTGTTGATTCTTCTTTATCTTCTTTTATTTTTACCCCATTAGGTTAAAATGAAATACTTTCAGGCCTTCAAGCGTTCCAAGACCAGACACACAATGGTTTGAATGAGTAATGAAAGAGGGACAGATGATCTTTTTCAAGATTTCAAATCAATTTATACACTTTTGAGATCATCTGACCTAGCTGAGATAATCTCCTAATACATAAACTGGACAGGCCAGACCTGATGCTACTACCCCTAATCATCACTTATCACCTGCCATGAACTGTGCTGAGTGCTTTCCTTGTACTATTTCATTTCAACCTCAAGACCATTCTTAGCAGAAGAAACCATGCATATGCCATTACACAGCTAAGAAAAGCAGGGGCCAATAGGATAGAGTGACCTTCCCGAGGTCACTCTGCCAAGACTCATAACTAGCTGTGTTTGGCTCTAAAGACTATACATTAAATACTGTACAATGGGCTACCTTCAGCAAATGTTTTGAGGACAGGCAAGGTAAAAGTGATAACCAGAAGGATATACATACATATATAACCTATTGTGATTCACCTACATGTTTTTTAAAACGAATTATTCTGTTTGTCCTCAAAAGTACTTATTGTGGCTTATAAATCCCACCCTCCTAAAAAATCATTCTTCACAATTATCTGGTTGCATAATATTCCATCAAATTGATGCGTCTAGTTTACTTAGCCATTCCCCTACTGTTGGATACTTACGCTCATTCTAATTTTTCAGTATTACGGATTACACTACAATGACTATCTTCAGGTTTACAGCATCATGAAAAATGGGTAGTGTCATGGAAAAAATATGGTCATGATAAAATGTCAAGTAAAAAAAATGAAATGCAAATGTGTGTGTTGATTATAGTTACAATGATGGGAAAGAATATATATGTAAATGAGGATGGGAAAAATGAAATGAGCTCTTTCTTCTAGGAGGTTCTTGCTAGATTGTATTTTTCTATTTTCCTCCAGTGGTATTACTATGAGTTTATATTAGTGAAAAAAAAGTAAAAAAAAAAAAAGAAAAAGAAAAAAACGTATGTCACCCATAATGGGGTTAAAACATCTTAGTTCCCTGGATGTCCTCAGAATGAAGAGATGAGCTTAGAGGTCAGTAGTCTTGACTTACTCGGTGGACAGCAACCATAGAAAGAGCTTCTGAAAGGCTGGAACCATGTCTTTTTAACCTATGATTCCTAAGAAAGCCACACTGTTCCTGGAATCTATAATGTGTGTTAAGTGATAAAAGGATAAGTCAATCAGAGAAATACCATTATCATATGATCTCTCTGATATGAGGAATATGAGAGACAGGGTAGGGGGCTGTGGGGGGTAAGGAAGGAAAAAATGAAACAAGATGGGATCAGAAGGGAGACAAACTATAAGAGACTCTTAATCTCACGAAACAAACTGAGGGTTGCTGGGGGGTGGAGGGGTAAGGATTGGGTGGCTGGGTTATGGACATTGGGGAGGGTATGTGCTATGGTGAGTGCTGTGAAGTGTGTAAGCCTGACGATTTCCAGATCTATACCCCTGGGGCAAATAATACATTATACATTAATAAAAATTTTTATAAATAATAATAAAAATAAAATTCGGTTAGTATTTTATCACAAAAATAATATTTAATATCACAAAAAAGGACAGAATTTCATAGCTTCAAGAGGCCTCATATATAATTTATTCAAATTTATTCAAATACCATATCCCAGCTGAATGGATGGAAAGCCAAAAAGTCAAAAAGACTTGCCCAAGGTTCCCCCAACATTTGAGTGCAAGAGCTGTGGTTGACACCATTTTTTCTAAATCTACTGTAATTAGAAGAAGAATATAGTTAGCAAATTTGCTCAGTGGAAGCCATGGAGGAGATGTCCTTCACCAGTCCAACCCAGAACGGGTGTGAGTCAGTGACCTGGGGTACTATATGGCATCATGAGTCTTAAGTTAATTACCGATCCCTCCCAAAAGACTGGAGCCTTGAAAGAAGAGTCTAATTCTAAGAGATGCCTTCCTGCCGGCCTTGAAGAAGCCAATAATCATGCTGAGAGCTGCCCCATAGGACCACAAGAAAGGGCCAGAAGGTGGCCTCTGAGCACTGGGAGGGTCCCTGGCTGACAGCAGCAGTGGAAACAGGCATGTCAGTCAGATAGAAGCAGGAAAGGACTTCTGCCAGCAATCCCGTGCGTTTGGAAGAGGGTCCTGAGCCTCAGCTGAGGGAAGCCCCAGCCGGCTCCTGGATTTCAGAGCCTGAGCAGAGAACCCAGTTTTGACTTGACGAGACATCTGGCCTACAGAACCACTATGAGACAATAAATGTATGTTGCTTGGAGCTGCCATGTTTGTGGCAATGCATCACACAGAAGGAGAGAGTGAATACACAGCCATGGAGTATGGAGGCCTTCTCTCCTTTCCCAGTGAGTGCTCTGCTATGCTCAGAGCTGGCTAGCAAGGTCTCCATCTGGTAGCCCTACAGGCACCTCAAAGGCAGCAGCTCTAACACCAAGCTTATCCCCTTCTCTCCTGAAGTCTGCTGCTCTGCCCTTCCCTAGCACTGTGATTCTCTCTCCAACCCCTATGCCAGAATCCCAGGCTCATTGTCAGCAATCCTCCCCGGCTCACCTTGTCAGAGCCAGACAGCCACTGGTTCTCACTGTGTTTCCACGTGTCCCTGATAGACAGCCCTTCCCACGGATTCCCAGTGAGCTCCCTTTCTACCTCAATAGTCTCCCAACTGGTCTACCACCTCTAGTCTGTCCTCCTTTCAGTTCTTCTTCCACTGTGAACAGAGTGATTTTATTAACACGGACACGGGATGATGGCCCTCTCTTCTTCAAAAACCATCTTGGGCTCCCCATTTCATGCAGGTTCAAGGGCAAGTTCTCTCTGGCTCACATAGAGATGCGTTCATTCAGCACCTGGCCACCTCCATGCATTCATCCCTCAAGTATAAGCTTTAATATGAGTTCTTCAAGGATGCCTTTCAACCTTTCATCAATTTCCCCATTATCTTAGCTCCCCCCTCTTTTCTTTTTCAAAGGCAATTCTCACTATTTGAAATGATATATTCATTTATGTGTTTACTTGGTTAATACTCTCTTCCTTCCCCTTTCTCCCTTGCAAGACTGGAGGATGTATGAAGGTGGTCACGTCATTGGTCTATTTGCCATTATATACCTGGTCCTTAGCCTGGATTCTCGCCAGAATTAGGCATTTAGTAAATATTAGTGGGTTAAATGAGAGAATAAAATGAGTGAACTTGACATTCAATGTTTCTCTTGATCCCTTCCCAGCCTTTTTTCCTCACTATCTTCATTCATATTTCTTATACTCTAGTGACACACAATTCTGCTTAGTAATCATGTAAATCCTATAAAGTGGGATTATAACCTTCATTTTTGAGAGGGAGAAACCGAGACCTGGAAAGTAAACCAATTTGTCCAAGATCACCCAAAGTGAGAGCCAGTACTGAATAAGGTCACGCATGCAAACCTCTCGCAATGCACCTGATGCACAGCAGGCAGTCATGGCCAGCACGTCCACCTCTTTATAGGAAAGAGTTTTGCAAAGGTAAGAGAATCTTGGCCATCCCAGAGGACTGCAAAAAATGGGGATGACAGAGTGTTGGTGCTTGGGGCAGGAAGCAGAGAGTCACAATCTTTTACTGTAAGGAAAAGCGGGGGCGGGGGGGGGGGAATCCTGCTGAGCCTAGTTGAAAAACAAGAAAGCAAGAGAGACTGATTATTCCTTCTCGCTAGTGTAAGCAACTAAAAACGACATGTTTGCTTTATCGCCTTTGGTCTCCCATTTGATTCCTGACAGCCGCCTCCCTC
Organism: Mellivora capensis; assembly: GCA_004024625.1. Taxonomy (NCBI): domain Eukaryota; kingdom Metazoa; phylum Chordata; class Mammalia; order Carnivora; family Mustelidae; genus Mellivora; species Mellivora capensis. The sequence continues at coordinate 7,385 of PISX010013647.1, read as the reverse complement.
CCTTCGATGCAGGGCCGGGCTGTCAGGTGCTGAGCTGGTCGGCATCACAAGGGAGGAAGAGAGCTGAGAACAGTTTAAACAATATTTCAGGGACCATCGCTGGATTGTTGGGGGGGGTGGGGTTGTTGAAGTTCTCTGCCTCCCTTGCTGCATTCAAGGAACCCTCCTTTGCCAACATGATGTTGGGCATTCTTGATGTTTGAAGAGAGGTAGTCTGGGAGGAATCATTAAAAGAAAAGAAAGAAACCCATCAACAATAAAAAACAATGTCTATTTCTTCCGAGGTGTGAGAGAAGGGAGAAAAGAGAGACATCAGACAGAAGGCTTTGTAGCCCATAACAATTCTGAATACATAATTTTCTCTTCTCTAATGTCTCCCTAAATAGGGCCAAACTCAGGTGTAGATCAAAGCTAGGTTTCTGCATTTGACTGTTCTTTCAGGAAGAGAAGTCCAAACTCCCAGTCTCATCCTTCCATGAGGGAAACTAGAATCTCCCCCAGAAAGCCTGCGTGAGCTACCAGAACCTTCCAGAAGACGGCATCCACCTACTGCAAATCACAAACAGCTAACTACCAGGGCAAGAGTTATGATAAGAGGGAAGATTCTCCTGGAGGCCGATACTTGGGTGTGGTGACATTGGATTTTGGAGCCAAACAAAATGGGGGACAAGCCTCAGACCTAAAAGGTCATTTTGATTCTGTGACCTTGGAGAAATCACTCTGCCTGGTGTCTGTTTCATTCTTTTACATTCACAAACCAGAGCAGTAACTGATCATGTAGGAAGATGAATGACTAAGCCAGGGACCAGCACAAACGCAGAACTGGATAGATACATGGTTGTTGCAGACTCTCCTCCTTCCTCCTACAATTGCTGTTCAAGTTCCCAGCCTGGGAAAGACGGGGTGGGGGGGTGCACTCCACGGGGGCCCAATGCCAAAAGAGGAACAGGTGTGTGTGCAGGGGGCTAATAGGTCAAGGAAAGTGTAGATTTGGTTTTCTCAACTGTGGCTGAAAATGAGAAGCTGGAAAGGATTGTATACAAATACTCACACCCCTTAACCAGACATTCCAAGTAATGGGTCTTATCAGTGTTATTTGCAAATGGTGTTTTTATTTTTTTTTTAAGATTTTATTTATTTATTTGACAGAAAGAGAGATCACAAGCAGGCAGAGAGGCAGGCAGAGAGAGAGAGGGAGAAGCAGGCTCCCTGCTGAGCAGAGAGCCCAATGTGGGGCTCTATCCCAGGACCCTGGAATCATGACCTGAGCCAAAGGCAGAGGCTTAACCCACTGAGCCACCCAGGCACCCCTGCAAATGGTGTTTTTAAAAATCTTTCCAAGTGATTTTGAGATTCATCTGGGTCACAGAACTACGTAGCTCCAACAGCCCTTCTTACCGCACAGCTGAGGACGCCTCTCCTGCTGTTGACTCTGACCTGGCCCAGGTCCTAGGACTGTCCTTCCCTCGAGTGGGCAGCACCAGAGGGTCCAACCTCCTGCTCCAGCCCTAAACATTCAGCCTCCCCAGCGGACCCTGTCCTATATTTCTGAAAAGAGACCCAGGGCACAGACCCTTGGACTTTGGGGTTTACTTTGTCCCATTCCCAGTGCACTGTCACCTAGGAAAATGTCTGAAGGTTTAGACTCTTTCTACAACATGGTCCTCGCAGCCCAGCCTATGGCTAAATTCTTCCTTCTTTTTTTTTTTTTAAGATTTTTTTATTTGTTTATTTGACAGACAGAGATCACAAGTAGGCAGAGAGAGAGGAGGAAGCAGGCTCCCCGCTGAGCAGAGAGCCCGATGTGGGGCTCGATCCCAGGACCCTGGGATCATGACCTGAGCCGAAGGCAAAGGCTTTAACCCACTGAGCCACACAGGCACCCCTAAATTCTTCCTTCTTACTGATAGTTCTTCTCAATGGGGAGCTGGTAAATGCTTAACAATGGGCTCTCTGGGGAGGAAGGGGAAGCTTGCATTGCTGTGTTGGCTGATTTCTGTGGTCTGTACTTTTACAGTGGCTGATGATAAGCTACCAATGTGACATCACTCAGAGCGGAGTTGGGAATGAAAAGTACAGGAGGCTCTTACAAACTGGTATGGGATGGCTCCAATAGAGCATTAAAGTTCTACCATGTTTTCCTCCTTGGACCCGATATCAGGACCCCTACTGTTGGCAGTGCCCGGGAAGGTCGGCCCCCATGGATGCCACCTTTGTCCTCCATACTGAGCTAACTTCCTAGTGCCTGAGCTGGTTCCGACCACTCTTGTTCCTGGCCCTTAGCTCTTGCCAGAGCAGGTGGTCCATGGAGGGCTTAGAGTGGACACCAGGAAGCTGTCTGGGATCCGATCAGGCTTTCTGCACCAGCACAGATGCAGGTGTCGACTTGCTGTCCTAGCACACACCTTGTTCCAGGTACTATGACACATACATTCCACACATCTCCTCAATCACATAATGGTCTGACCAGATTTTGAAACCAAACTACTTAAATTCAAATCCCAGCTCCCCTTCCTTCATGGCTGTCTAGACTTCAGTGTCCTTATCTGTAAAATGAAGATGAAAATCCTCCCTTCTCACAGTCCTGTTCTGAAGCTATGGGACAACGCATAGCAGGAGCACAGACTGGCATAGTCAGAGCTCAAGAAATCCCACGTTGTTTCTTCGGTTATTTTCCTCTTCCTCCCTCCTGGTTGTCTACATCTCTATCATGGACACTCAGCATGGTATCGCCAATAAGAACTTAGAGAGCATCAAGTTTTGCCTCCCTCGTTGACAGACAAGAATCAGAGGCCCAAAATCTTGCTCAAGTCTCATAAACAAACATACACATGGGATTGGAAACTTCCAGTAGTCATGGTATGGTTTTGCTTGGTGCTTCCTTCCTCTGTCCCTGTCTTCCTACTTCCCTCCTAGCTCACCCAGCACCCCCACTTCCTGGCTTTCCACCCCATCCTAACCTGTCCCTGCTTTCCCCATGCCCATGTCCACGTCTTGGATCCTACCCCTGCTGGCCATCTCTCACGTCTGAGCCCCCAGCTAAGACTTTGTCACACCGTCCTCGTTAGGAGTCCCTGCTGGGCAGGGAGGAGGAGGCCAGCTGGGCCAATAGGGTTGAGAGAAATAAGGACTTTGGAGCCTTGCTTCTCAGTCCTGGATCCCCTGTATGCCAGGAACACCTCTCCCTCATCCCTGACACCACTCCCTCCCTCCACAGCCTGGGCACTGGAGGCCTTCTTTCCAGGTCACTCTAGCTACAAAGGCTTAGAGAATGATTAAATACCAATCCTTCTGTCTTTGGTGTTTATTTGGCCTTTTCTAGTAGCAGGTCCTAGGGATGTGCCCTGAAGGCTGGCTTAGAGGGAGCAGCCAGCAGATGTGCCTGCCATAGAGGCTGACCGGAGGCAAGGGGCGAGGATGGCAAAGGGAAAACCCGTATCACGCTGTCCCCAGGAAGTCATCCCCATCAAATTTATGTTCTTACTGAAAATGTTTAGTCTTGTTTTTGTTTCTGTTTAGTTCTGTTTTTCCCAGAAGCAAGACCAATGTGCAGATCAGCACACTGGAAAAAAAGGCCATAACGTCTTCCTGCTGTGCCTCACTGGTTACCATTGAGTGAACAGTGATCACAAGGCAGGCCCTCTCAGTAAACATGGCCTGTGCACACATTATCTCCTTTAATCCTCACGCTGAGCTTAAGGGAGAGTAGAAGGATGAAAACTAGATTTGTCCTCCTTTATGCAGGACAACCAGGCTCAGAGAAGGAAAGTGCCTTTCCCTAAGTCACACAGCTAGGAAACAGCAGAGCAAGGATTTGGACCCCTGCCTGCTGTTTCAGAATCCTACTATTACCCTAAAAGGGCAACTGTTGACTTCATCTTTTAGTCTAGAAGGAATTTCAAACCGATGGAAAAGCTGCAAGGAGAGGAATAGTACAAAGAACATCCATATACCCTTTGCCCGCATTCAAAGACTGTTAAAAATGTTGACCCATTTTCTTTGCCATTTGAAAAGGCAACATTATAAACTTGGGGGAAATGCTTCCCTTTCCTGAGCTTTGGTTTCGTTCTACATAAAATGTTACAAGTCCTCTCCTTAGGACTGAAAAAACCCTGTGGTTTGATAGCAAAGGACAGATAAAGGGTGGGGCGGGTACCACAGCCATCTGGGCATGGCTCTGCTCATGTCTCCAGCCCATCTGCCATTATTCTCTAAACCACAGACTCAGGCCCTTCCCAGTTCTTGCCATCTCTGCCCTTCCCACCCTGCTTCCCCACTGCACCACATAGCCTCTGGCGTCATACTGCGCAGGTCCTATTCTGTCAAACTTTCACCCCAACCCATGCCCATTCCCTGGAGTCTCCACACCACGCCCACCCATCCCCCTACCACTGCCTGCGCAGTCTCCTACCCTCAATCCCAAAGGCCTCCTTTCCTGCAGACAGGGCTTGAATTTTCCCTCACCTGCCCTCTTTCTCTAAAAGAGGATTAAACAGGGAGCCTGGGTGGCTCAGTGGGTTAAAGCCTCTGCTTTCGGTTCAGGTCATGATCCCAGGGTCCTGGGATTGAGCCCCACATCAGGCTCTCTGCTCCGAGGAGAGCCTGCTTCCTCCTCTCTCTCCCTGCCTGCCTCTCTTGCCTACTTGTAATCTCTGTCAAATAAATAAATAAATAAAATCTTTCAAAAAAATTTTTAAAAAGAGTATTAAACCATGTGTGTGTGCGTGTGTGTGTGCATGTGTGTGTGTGTGTGTGTTGTGTCATGTTGGTGGTGAGAAGCACAAAGAAAAAATACCATACATCCATACAATGAGCACAAGGTTTTGTTAACCATTCAAGAGTTCTCATCGTGACAGAAAATCTCAGTTTAAGAATTGCCGAATTAAAACAATAACTAAAATAAAGAAAGAGGCAAAACCAGGGGGGCACTTACGGTCTCGTTGTCTCTGCTGGGGAGCTAATTGGCAAAGCCTAGAGGAAAGTGCATGAGATTGGGAATAAGAAGATGTGGGTTTCTAAAACTGGCTGGGCAACCAGCTGATGAGGAGAGCAACGTTCAGAAAGGGAGAGACAGTAGCCCAAGGCCACAGAGCCACCCGCGCAGAGCTAGGCCGGGAGGCCCACGCTGGGTTCTTTCGCTGCTAGAATCATCCAGCAGCTGTGGCAGCTCTGTCTGCAGCTCAGTACTGTGCCTGGGGCTGAACAGGCCATCTGGCCTTCTCATCTGTACCTCCTATTATACACTAGCTTCTCCTGATCAGCACTGCTTCTCTGTGTGAACTGCAGCACCCCCTAGGAGTTTACGACCACCTTGAGGCTTGGCGGCCCAGACCCCTGTTTCCCACAATGCCCAGCATCCTGCTTAGTAAGGTTGTTGATTCCATAAATATAAGTTAGACTACAATGTCTCCCATTCCATGTCCTTTCTCTACCATCACCCCCGGGTGTATCCCTCTCTGCTGAGGAGCCTCCTGAACTTGTGACATTCCTTCAGACCTGATGGCATGAGGCGCCCATATCCTTGTTTGACAGATGGGGAAACTGAGGCCCTTGGAAGGCACGTGCTTCACAAGGGTCACCGAGTGAGTTAGCAGTAGGGTTGCAGACTTCAGTACACATGCCCTACCTCTGGTTCATAAAGGTGAAATTCTGCCCAGCGGGAATCTATCATCTCCAGCTTCTTCATTAGTTAATCCTGTGGGACACGGGCAGAATTGTCGGCGCCCAGACAAGTGATGGATTGAATGGTTATTTCCTTGACCATATACAGACCTCTGTGCTTGACAAATAGACTCCTTTAGGCAGCAAGATCATGCATGAAATGAAATCAAATTCATTTCACAAGGCATTGTGAGATTTCGCTCATGCTTCTTGCAGCAGTCCTACGGATGAGGGCCCCCTCTATGGTGTGGAGGTTTCGGGGCAGGAGTCAGGAAACTGTGAGCCACAGGTGAAATCTGGACCTGGATCTATTTTGGAAACAACATTTCCTTGGGACACATGTATGTTCCTTCATTTACGTGTTATCTTTGGAAGCTTTCAAGGGACAATGGCAGAGTTGAGGAGTTCCAACAGTAACTACAAGGCCTGCAAAAAGGAACATGTTTATGAATCAGCCATTTACAGAAAGAGGTGGCTGACTCTTGATTGTGGAAACCCTACCAGACCCACAGAGACTGTTTCTTCGTTCCTTTGTCTCTCTTTTTGCCCACTCGCCATATCGATTACGATGGTTCTCTGCTCATGGTGTTCTACCTGGCTATACCAGACGCCTTTGAATGACTGTCTCAGTTCCCTTATTAAAAAAAACCCAAGACTCACGGAAACCAGGGTTGATTCTCAGAATGTATCACAAATCTCTTTCCAGGAGCTCCTATTGCCAAAAATGAAATTTCAGCTGACTTAATTTTGGGCTCAGGATGCTTTCAAGGAAAGGGAAATTTCAGGAGAAAGAACAGAATTTCAGAGTCCTGGAACCTCCCATCTTTGGAGTTGCTAAGTTGCTCACTCTGGGAGGTGGGTGTTGACAGCTCTATTTTATACAGAAGGACGTGCTCAGAAATGAAAAACCCACCATGGCCACACCAAAGGGATGGGGCAAAGCCAGGATTCAGAGCCAGATCGAGCTGAATCTGATGCCACTTATACGTCTCTTGTGGGAAATGCTAGGGAGAAACCGAAGTAGGAAAGCCCCATTAGATGTTCTCCTTCTCCTCCCATTCCATGTCCTTTCTCTACCATCACCCCCGGGTGTATCCCTCTCTGCTGAGGAGCCTCCTGAACTTGTGACATTCCTTCAAATGGCACATACTCCAAGCATGCTCAAAGAGCCAGACAGAGTGGGTTTCCAATCTCAGTACTCAAGCCTTCCTCCCACTACCTAGCATGTTCTTCCATGGGGCCTTGAAGTGGAAGAACGGACAGGGCTGAGGCCTCAATTCTGCTCACCAGGAGCAGAAAAGAGAAGAGGAAAGGAGTGCAGACTCTGTTCTTGCAAGTGGAAATGGAGTGAGCAAAGGTAAGGGGGGCAGACAGAAAAGCAGCATGTGCTCTGGGCACTTATAATAATAAAGACATAAAGACACCGGGACAGGACTTTCTTTCATTCATTTGTTAACCATTCACTTAAAAATATTAACTGTCGGTAGGAATGCAAGTTGGTGCAGCCACTCTGGAGAACGGTGTAGAGGTTCCTCAAGAAGTTAAAAATAGAGCTTCCCTAGGACCCTGCAATTGCGCTACTGGGTATTTACCCCAAAGATACAGATGTGGTGAAAAGAAGGGCCATCTGTACCCCAATGTTTATAGCAGCAATGGCCACGGTCGCCAAACTGTGGAAAGAACCAAGATGCCCTTCAACAGACGAATGGATAAAGAAGATGTGG
>PISX010013646.1:0-55891 GCA_004024625.1 Mellivora capensis | reverse complement strand
TAATTCTTAAAGCCTTCAAGATACTAACAGCTCTTATTGTATGTAAGGACATAATATATAGTACTTGCAAATATATTAGATTTTGGAAATTTTTTGTGGGTGGTCTTATAAGAGGAGTAGGTCTTAAACATATAATTTTAGGAATTATGCCCTAGAGAAATCTAAATTACTGTTTATACTGAGAGCATTATTGAAGAGTATAATTACTGTATTTTCATACCTTAACTTATGTGATTTCTGAAAGTATAAAAGCATTCACTGTATTTATGTATTCTATGAGAATTTAGGACACCTGATTATGTGTTTTGCTTTTAATTATATTTAAACTTAAAAAAATTATGCTATTTTAGAGGGTAACATATTTACAGGGTTCAACATTCAAAACTAGAGATGTTATTTAGTTTATAGTCATTAGTGTAGTCATATGGCCAGAGTGCATTTTGATTGGTCTTTGCACCAATAGATTGGTTAATGTCCCCATTTGGATAGTGCTATACTAGTCTGTGTGTATATATATATATATGAACATATTATTTATATTACATATTTTATATATGTGCACATACTGTATATAATATTTATGTTATATATTTTAGATGTATATTGTAAATATATATTTAAATATAACTTATGATTAAAATAAGACAGTTACTAACTGACAGGTGTTCTATAACTTATGTCTTGTCCACGATTGCTTCTCTCAGCCCCTATAAGTAACCACTTTTTTCCCTTGTGTATCTTTCCAGTGTTTCCTTAAATAGATACAAATAAATATGAGTATATTAGTATTATCTGCCCGTACTTTCATAAAAAGCAGCAGTACATTTTATACCCCCTACTAGAATTTCCTTTTTTTACTTGTCGATCTACCTAGAGTTTTAGGACCCAAACCCCATATCAGTGTAGAGCTATTCTTCGTTTTTTAAGATGAGCCTAGTATTATATTATATGTACAAATGCCCCTTGGCTTATTTAACCAATCCTCTATTGATGGATGTTTGTTTTGTGCCTAATAGTTTGTTACGAAAAACAATGCCACAGTATACAGTTTGTACATGTGGGTATTTTTTTTTTAAGATGAATTCCAAGAGGTAGGATTGCTAAGTCAAAAGTTAAAGGCATTTATAATCCTGATAAATATTCACAAATTGCCTTTTGTGGGTTTCATTATTTCGAACTCACATTAACAATACATAAAGAGCCAATTTTTTTCTAGTTCCTGCGATTTGTTGTCAAACTTAGATTTTTGCTAAATAATAGGTAAAAAGTGATTTCTCAGTGTGATTAAGCATTTCTCTCAAAATAAATGAAGCTGAAGATCTTTTAGCATGCTTAAGGACTCTTGTATTTCTTCTCCTTTTTAGTCTCTATTATTCATATTAGCTATTCTTGAGGAAATCAGTTAAAGATAAACTCTAACTAAACAAGAGGAAAATGGGAAATGACAACAAAGCAAAGACTTTATAATAATTAATATATGTTAAAATAAAAATAATGTACAGTACGTTTGTAATTCAGCAAATATAACATTGATAATTTACATTAAAAATGAAAATGTAAATGCAGAAGAAAAGACAGACTGGATTAAGAAATAAAACCCAAATAAATATTGTAACAAAGAAGCAAAATTTGAAACAACATAATTCAGAAACCTTAGAAATGAAAGTGATCAAGGGAAATTGTTTTTTGTAATATGTACTTATATGCATATAGAATAAACATATATCAAAGATTTTATTTAACTTATTAATGAAGAAGGAACCAGTAAGATATAATCCCTTCAATCTTGATTTCAAAAAGTACACACAGTTGTAGGAAATACAGAATATTGAAGTGGATTTTTATGTAGATGCAGAACTGGTCATTATCTACAAGACAGTAATCAATCACATCTCCCTGAACATAATTTACTTGCCTTTCTATGTACATGAATCATTTGCATTGTGATCAGTTGGTTGTTGTTGTTGTTGTTTTTTAATTACTGAGTTGTAAAATAGCTTCAAGGCAATGAAAAGGATGAATAACAGAGAGGACATCCAGTAATTTTTTTTTTGCCTATTTTTTCAGACAAAGGGATAAAAATTTGTGTAGTAGAAACATAAAGATAAAGAAACAAAAAGATAACGAGAGCAGGGGTTGAAATCTTTTTTTTAAAAGATTTTATTTATTTATTTGACAGACAGAGATCACAAGTAGGCAGAGAGGCAGGCAGAGAGAGAGAGGAGGAAGCAGGCTCCCCACTGAGCAGAGAGCCCGATGTAGGGCTCCATCCCAGGACCCTGAGATCATGACCTGAGCTGAAGGCAGAGGCCCTAACCCACTAAGCCACCCAGGTGCCCCAGGGGTTGAAATCTTAATAGTAGACAAGAGGTCAGGAAAAAAAGACAATGAGGAAAACAAGGATATTTTATAATTCCAAAGGGCATGTCACAATTGCCAATGAAGGTAAAATAGTTACAAATTTCTATGTAACAAATATCACAGGAACAGCTTTCAGGGAAGACATGAACAGACACTTCTCCAATGAAGACGTACAAATGGCTATCACACACATGAAAAAATGTTCATCATCACTAGGGAGATTCAAATTAAAACCACACTGAGATACCACCTTATACCAGTTAGAATGGCCAAAAAATAGCAAGACAGGAAACAACGTGTGTTGGAGAGGATGTGGAGGAAGGGGAACCCTCTTACACTGTTGGTGGGAATGCAATTTGATGCAGCCAATTTGGAGAACAGTGTGAAGATTCCTTAAGAAATTAAAAATAGAGCTTCCCTATGACCTTGCAATTGCACTACTGGGTATTTACCCCAAAGATACAGATGTAGTGAAAAGAAGGGCCATCTGTACCCCGATGCTTATAGAAGCAATGGCCCCAGTCACCAAACTGTGGAAAGAACCTAGATGCCCTTCAATGGACGAATGGATAAGGAACATGTGGTCCATATACACTATGCAGTATTATGCCTCCATCAGAAAGGATGAATACCCAACTTTTGTAGCAACATGGACGGGACTGGAAGAGATTATGGTGAGTGAAATAAGTCAAGCAGAGAGAGTCAATTATCATATGGTTTCACTTATTTGCGGAGCATAACAAATAACATGGAGGACATGGCGAGATGGAGAGGAGAAGGGAGTTGTGGGAAATTGGAGGGGGAGATGAACCATAAGAGACTATGGACTCTGAAAAACAATCTGAGGGTTTTGAAGGGGCAGGGCGTGGGAGGTTGGGTGAGCCTGGTGGTGGGTATTATGGAGGGCACGTATTGCATGGAGCACTGGGTGTGGTGCATAAACAATGAATTCTGTTACACTAAAAAGAAATTAAATTAAAAAAATAAATTAAAAAAAAAGAAAATGGGAAATATAGGAGATACAATGCAAAATAAACAAAACATCTCAAAAATAGAACATTTATTTATAAATCTCATGAGATTTAGGTCAGACTAAGATGTTTGATTTTGACCATTTAGAAGGGACTTTCAAGATGTCAAGATGTCTACTTTGTCATCTCTGGGACCACTTCAACCTCAGTATTCATTAGTACCTCACCATTCTAGCTGACTTCTGTCCCTGTTAAGGGAAAAAAAAAATCTTTATCTATATCTTTATCTATCTATATATATATCTATATCTATTATCCGTATCTAATCTATCTCAATCTCTCTTTGTAGGAAATTCTAATAGATGCAAAGCATTAAAGAGATATTAGCATCTCATAGATTCCCCCCCATTAAATCATAGAATTAAAAGACAAGTTGAGAGAGTTTCAAAAACAATTTTTAATAAATCTGAGAACCAGTTTTGTATTATCATCAAATTCTACTTTTCCTAGTTACTGTTTTTCATTATCAAGATAACAGAGTACTCATTAAGTTTTATACAAGGAAAGCTTTCGAACAAAAATTAAAAGAAAATCTATTTGTCAACAGATTACTTCATACATGTGTCTCTTCTCATCTTGTCCTGCAGGCTCCAAAGTAGGGTTGTACTTGATAACTCTTTTGGTGTTGGTGTTGGCCATTACCATATCACAAAAAAGTTGTTGTATGTGATATAATATCAGAAAATCATTAGATTATTAAGAACAAATCTATCATTAAAATAGTTTAATCATGGCATTTCTCTGGAGCTAGGACAGAAAGCTGAGTTTCTTATTGCTGAGTCATAGATATAACATTTTTAATTGAATGGCCTGGGGGTTGGTACACTGAATTAAGATATTTCTGTGAGAACTGTCAAGGGCCACATTAGAAAGAAAAAAAATGCTACATAGAAGCTTTTGAATCACTAAGGTCCATGTTAAAATACTAATTTAGGTGCCTAGACCTGAATCAAAGGAATTTAAGTTCTAGAGGTAGCCTAGACTTTATACTTTTAGGAAACTTCCTTGGTCTTCTTGACTTGTACTCCAGTTTAAAAACCACTGATATAGAAATGTTTATCCCCTCTCTGGTATATTGCATTCCTGATCATGATTCCCTATCTTTTATCCATATCTTTGCCACTTAACAAGTAATTTTGCAATGTTCTTAACTGTGTATGCAGTATATATGTCACCTCTTGGTGGTACCATTTGATTTGCTTTAGCCAGTAGGATTAGAAATATGATGTAGCTAAAGCATTGTGTGCAACTGAGTTTGCCCACAGGTGTGCCTCTCTGACATCACCAGACATGCCTGTGCTAGCCTGCTGGATCCAGGAAGAAGGTAAGAGACTTTTGGAGGAGAGTCACAACAGAAAACTTAGGTCACCGCAGCTGACCCCAGGTGCTCTGCACATCTTCAAAAATAAATGATTGTTCCTTTACAACACTAAGTTTTGGAGTGATTTGTTATAAAGTATTTTGTGGACATGGTTAACACATATCCACTTTATGTTATAAGTTAAAAGAAAATAATAATTGGTGAGTGAACACGAAAGGGCTTAAAGTACTGTCTCCAAAATCCAGATATCTCTGGGTTTCTACCCCACTCTGCCATGACTTTGATACATGACAAGTTATTACATTTCTAAGGCTTAACTTATGGAATGTTAATTTATTATAATAATAGCTACTTTGTTGGATTGTTATAAATATTAAATAAAATGATACATACAAATTGCATCTTGTATTATTTCCATCTGTTTCTTTTATTCATAACACACTTACTTTCTGATACTGAGAGAGACACAAAGAATTGGACTTGCCTGATCATTTTCTGTTAATAATCTACTAAAAAAAGTAGAAAAAAAATCACCTTAAAAAAGAATTTGAGATGCTTGTAGAATGTGATTTTTTTTAAAGATGGTGAGCTAATGACAGGAATGTTAATTAGTTTTAAACTGAATGCATAATTGAGTGCATATGAATTTTTTAACTCCTTATTTAACAAGTATTTAGTAAGAGCTTTCTTCCTATCTTCCTTAAGCCTACAAAATGTGTTCATTAGTCATTTCTATAAAATCAAACTTGGGCTGCTGAGCATATGATGGCCATATGTCCTCACATTAATTAGAGAGTCTTAATGTTGTATAATTTATTTTCAAAATAAGTAAATCTCTAAAATATATAATTAAATATAATTTGCATTTACTCAGTAGGATTTTTCATTAACATGAATTAGAAATCATGGGTAGAGGAAAAGCTTTTTCCACAGCCTTCTCTGATTTATGCTTAGGAAAATGTAATCACACAAAAAGGATCCTTCAGTTTCAGCAAAATCAGACAGAAGCAAAGTTCCACTACCAAATATGCATCAGTTGTCAATAATGTTATAACCACATTATTGATGCAAGAGAGATGGTGGAGAATAGTGGGAAATTATGACTTTGAAAGCAATAGAACAAGATTTGGATTCTCATTTGGCCATTTATTGTTGTGAAATTATAGGCTTTGGTTTGCCAATTGATAAAATTTGCATACTAATAATTGTATCACACAGTTGGAGATTTGAGATAATAAGACTTAACACTTATAAATGATCCATAAATTATTGTTATTTTAGGGACACTGACTTCCAAGACAATTTTTTTAAATTGAACTATGGTTGACACACAATGCTACATTAATTTCGGGTGCACAAGATAGTGATTTGACAACTCTAGGCATGATGTTACCCTCAACCTCAGTGAAGCCACCATCTGTCCCCATACAACACTATTACAATACCGTTGACTCTATACCCTATGCTGTACCTTTCATCTCCATGACTTACTCATTCCATAACTGGAAGCCTGTACTTCCCATTGCCCTTCACACATTTTCCTCACCCCCCTAATGTCCTCTGCTCTGGTAACCACCAGTTAGTTCTCTGTATATATGGGTCTCTTTGTTGTTTTTTTGTTTGTCTATTTGTTTGTTCATTTATTTTTAGAGTTTCAACATACAAGTGAAATTATATTGTTTTTGTGTTTTTCACTTATATTTATTATTTTTACTGTCCTCCACAAGTCTCTTACCTTCTTATTTTCACTGTCCTCTACAAGTCTTTTATCTTTTTCCTGGGACCAGTAGGCTAGCTGGCACAGGTAGGTCTGGTAATGGCACAGAGGCACAGTTGTGGGCAAATTCAACTACACAAGTGCTTTAGCTATGCCATATTTCTAACATCCTATTGCTAAAGCAGATAAGTATTTGACTTATTTCACTTAAGATAATGCTCTGGAGGCCCATCCATGTTGAGGCAAATGGCAAGATCTCATTCTTTTTATGACTGAGTAATGTTTAATATATATATAATATGTATATTATATATAGTCTAAATAATATATATTATATATAATATATACATAATAATAAGATATATAATATACTATAATATATAATTATATTATATTATTTATAATATATAATATAATTTAATATAAAATATATAATATAAATATAATAATGTCTATAAATAATATATATAAATATAATATATATTATATATATATTACATCTTCTTTATCTATTCATCTATTGATCGATGCTTAATGCTCCCATATCTTAGCTATTATAATTAATGCTACAATAAACATAGGGGTACATGTATTTTTCAAATTAGTGTTTTCATTTTCTCTGGGTAAATACCCAGTAGTTTAATTACTAGATCATATGGTATTTCTATTTTTAATTTTTTGAGGAACCTACATACTGTGTTCCAGTATGGCTGCATAAACTTACATTCTCATCAACAATGCATGAGGGTTCCTGTTTTTCCACGTCTTCACCAACACTTGCTGTTTCTTGTGTTTTTGATACTAGCCATTTTGATAGATGTAGGGTGTTATCTCATTGTGGTTTTGATTTGCATTTCCCTGATCATAAGTGATGTGGAGGATCTTTTCATATGTCTATATGTCTTCTTTGGAAGATGTCTATTCAGGTCCTCTGCCCATTTTCATCACATTATTTGTTGTTTTGATGTTGAGTTGTGTAAGTTCTTTATACATTTTAAGATATTAGCCCTTTATCAGATATATCATTTACAAATTATCTTGTCCGATTCAGTAGGTTGCCTTAGCCAGGTCATCCAGACAAATTTTAAAGTGCAAAAGGTCAAGATTATTCCATCTTTAGAACAGTGTAACATAGAATGTATGAGTCAAACAGAAAATAAATCTGATGATAAATCATGGTGTATTGCTATGTATCTGTTCTCTGACATATAGACATATGGTAGAAACTTTGTTCAAGAGCTCTAAAATCATTTGGTTTGTTTCATGGCTTAGCTTCTTTACATACAAGTTATAGAACTTTGAATAGCATGATTAAAAACTGTGGGCCTGAGGTGCCTGGGTGGCTCAGGCAATTAAGCATCTGCCTGTTGCTAAGCTTATGATCCTGAGGTCTTGGGATTGAGCCCTATGTCCAGCCCCACCTCCAGCCCTGAATGTTGGGCTCCCTGCTTCATGAGGGGCCTGCTTCTCCCTTTCCCTCTGCCTGTCCCCTCCACTTGTGTTCTCTCTCTCAATATATCTCTCTCTCTCAAATAAATAAATAAAATCTTTATAAATAAAGTGTGAGCCTTATTTTTTTATTCACAAAGTGAGATCAGTGTTATTATGATGTTTTTGTGATTATAAAATTTCATAATATGGGTAAATCATTTAACACTCTCCTGTATATAGGAAGAATTTAATAATCATTTTGGTAGTTTTATTATCATTAATATTACTATTAGTGGTACTGGTATTTTGTCTGGTTTCTAATGCTAGGTCTTTAGCTTAATGGCAACTCATTTAACTTTTCTAATCGTACCAAAAACTTGCTATTATGATGATCAAGAGAGATACCATGTGCAGAGGTCTTTGGATTGTGCCTGGAAGACAATGGGTGCTCTCTCTCTCTCTCTCTCTCTTTTTTTGTCACCCTTCATTTTCTCCAAAAGGGTTGTGTTTAGGTGTTTTGAAATTGGTAGTATCAAAAGGAACTGGGCAGTCTGAGGAGACACATTAGAATAAGTTAGATATGTTTCCAAAGTTAACTAGATATGGGGCAAATGAAGGAGAGCAAATTCCAGGGTGGGAACAAGCATCAAGTGAAGATCTTGAAAGGAACAGAAAATTCTCTCTTCTCTCTCTCTCTCTCTCTCTCTCACACACACACACACACACACACACACACACATACCATGTGTTAAGGGTAAAGGATATAATGTTAAAATGAAAATATGTAAGACTGGCTGAGAAGGTGGCAGGGTGAATACACACAGTCTAGTCTACTGCCAGTGGAAGGCAAGGGAAGTGAAGATAATGATGATAAGTTGCATTGGGCATGGAGGTGAAGGTGAAGAAGAGTGTCTTGGAATTAAGGATTTAAGGGATCTATCCTCAGAGAAAAACTAAAGTGTACTTTTTTTTTTTTTTAAGATTTTATTTATTTATTTGAGAGAGAGGCAGTGAGAGAGAGCATGAGCGAGGAGAAGGTCAGAGGGAGAAGCAGACTCCCCATGGAGCTGGGAGCCCGATGCGGGACTCGATCCCGGGTCTCCGGGATCATGACCTGAGCCAAAGGCAGTCGTCCAACCAACTGAGCCACCCAGGCGTCCCCTAAAGTGTACTTTTATGTTATGTTGAGAAAACAGTTAAAATTTTAATTTTGCCATTACTTGAGATTTTGTAACCACAACAAAAAACTTAGGTATTGCAAGGGAAGACAGGTTATAATAGACTTGGTAGACAGTGTTAAAACATAATTCCCCTAATATGTCTGATTTTTGTATTGTTTTTAATTGTTAGGAGTTTGAGTGTCGCTTGAAAATTGCACAGAGCCAGGAGGCAAAAGCTGTCTCAAGTTCCCAGTTCTGCCAGTATCTATCTAGGTATGTGACTTTAGACAAATTGTTGAAGTCAAAGTCTTGGCTTCTTCATGTGTTATATTTAGAAGTTTTCAGAAAAATACATCTTTTGACCTCCCAGGACTCTATGACATGTCTGATACCTAAAATTTCCTAAGTATGTCATTTTGGATGAGCCATTGATCTCTCCAAGTCTCATTTTTAATGACCTGAGAAGCTGCAAAAGTCTTACCTGCTTTGAATTATGAGTTATTGAATGATGAATCTGAATTGAGTTAGTAGATTTGAAAGTGCTTTGAAAATGGCAACTGCTATATAAATATAAAGCATCATTATTGTAAATTAACATGGATTTACTGGCTATGGTTCTGCATAGTGAATAAAAGGAGTTGTTAATTGAGAAGAATCAGGAATAGCGACCTTTCTCATAGAAGATAATCTAGAATTTATGTTGTTTAATGCTGTAGTTAATTGATTGGGGCTGGATCTGGTGAGTAATTAAGTTTAGCAACAGTCTGCCAATACAATTTTCTATTTCCTGTCACATTAAATCACTTACAGTGAACTTGGATTCAGGGAGAATATAAACTATTGTATGACCTAGAGCTATCTGAATAACACACATATTGAAACTGTTGGGAGTGGATAAGAGATGCAGATGTTGAGGTCTGACAAAAAAAAAAAAGTAGAAGAAGAAGAAAAGAAAGGAAGATGGTAACACAGTTCTTGAAGCCAGTGTGTTGTATTCAAAGTTAATGACCTTTTTTAGTCATCCTGTAAAAGGAAGTTATTCACCATTTCCCACATGCAAAATGCAAAAGACAGCTGTCTCTCTCTCTCTCCCTCCCTCCCTGCTGCCGGAGTTTTATCAATCTTCATAGTTGTAATTATTAGTGATCTTACCTTTCTGATTCTCATCAGAATTGATATTGATGAAAATGAGTACAGTACTGTGAAAAAAAATTTCAGTTATGCAAAGAGACAGACTTTGGGTTTAATTCTACCTTCACCATTAACTAGGTAATATTTCTGAGCTTCCATTTCCTCCTCTGTAAACCTGCTGCTCTAACTCTTCCCTTAAAAATGTCTAGGCAGGGAAATCAGTGGGCACAGGGTATAACTCTGCATCAGTTCAATGAGTTTTGTTTTGTTTTCCCTTCATCAAGGCCTGGACCATACTTTTGCACTAAATGGTGTTATGTTCAATGAACATTCCCTGTGTTTGGCTTTTCTCATTATAACATGTTGCCATTCTAATGATTTATTCTGTCTTTTCACCTGACCATAGGGGCATTTCTGCCATCTACTTAGAACATTTCCTATAACCTTTTAAATGTAAAACTTGCTGAACAAATCAATTGGCTTAGGGTGCTTTCTTCAGAAGTCATACTATAATGTTGGTTCAATAATGAAAAAAAGTAGTATACTTCTTGAAGAATGCTAGATATGTTTATGAAACAATCCTGAGTTTTTATGAAATGAGGGAGATAGTCACTTTTACAATGACCTAAATGCCAGCTGAAATAATGAGATACCTTTACTTTTCATGACACATTAGCAAACATTAACACATTTGAGAAAAGGCAATGGTGACAAGGTTGTGGGCAAATAAACACTCAAAATCATTTTTGGCAGGACTGTGACTTGGGTCATCACCTTGAGAGCAGAGGGATGAAGTATGACAATCTGATTGGAAAGGGGCCCAGGGCTTATGTGTTGAAGCTGTGCTTGCCTGACAGACAGGATATTTTTACTTAGATTATATGTTTGTGTAAGGACAGGGTTGGCAGGGGTAGGGGGGACACTGAAGAAAAAGGATACATCTAGTAACTGAACAGCAAAAAAATAAACTGATACTCTATGTTTATTTTGAGTACATTGGGGGAGAGATTATGGGTAACATTTTGAAAGTTGGAGTGGAATACAATATAGTCATGTTTTAAATCTGTCACTGGTTTGAGAACAAGTTATCAGTTTCTATCAAAATTTAAAATGCACAGACCTTTTAACCCAGCAACTTCACTTCGGGGATTCTTCTCTGTAGATGTGCACACGGTGATGTTCCCAAAGTGCATGAAAAAGATACATGTGGCAACTTTATTCATAACAGTGAAAAATCAGAAACTATCTAAATGCCTGATAACTGAGTCTGATTAAACAATGTCATAATTATGGACCACTTGAGAGCTTTCATACAGTGAAAATGGATCCATATATACTGCTAGCATTTCTAAAATAAGGTGAACGTACATAACCACCCACAAACCAAAAGCAAAAATAAAGTCCAAAACAGAATACATAATACCCCTTAATTTTGTAATATCATATATAGATAGACACATGTATGAATATATACATATATATTTGTATATTCAAATATTAATTGTCTACAATGTGCTACAAAGGGGAAAAGGGTGGGAACAGAAAATATTTAGAATTTACTAATAGATGATCAGGGTAAAGGATCCAAAGTGGAAGGGACTTACTTTTTAAAAACTATATATGATTTGAATTTTTTTTTAACCATATATATTTTATAAGATCATCTAACAAACAATTTTTAAATATTCAGTTTAGAGACAAATGTGTTAAGAAAATGTAAGATTCAACACATAGAAATGGTTTAGTTTCTAGCAGCAATACTCATCTTATTATTGACCAATTTATTACGAACATGTATTGAAATTATACTATGCACAATCCCAGTATTAGGCTAAATCCCATTAAAAAACATTAACAGGACACATCTCTTTATAGTTCACTAAGTTTCAAATAACTGGTCTGCAAAGACAGATTTAAAGTCAGTGAAGCTTAGGAAACAAGTTTGGGGTTTAATGAAGTTAAAATTAGTTAAATATTTAATATTCTTGTTGATCGATCAAGCTATTCTATAGATACATTTGATGTTCAGTCTTTCTTGTTTCTATATTAATATATCAGTTCCCTCTCTGTGTACTGTGAGAATTATGGAAGCCTAATGGCTTACAGGTAATAAAAATACAGATAGAGAAAATAGTTTTCTAATTAAATCTGAAATCCAGTTGCTCTTGAAGGAGGAGCAACATGCTCATAGATGTTTTCCTATTCCCATTTTAACATTCATAGTTGCTTTCAGTCAAATAGATTTTTTTCACCAGGAAATGCCCATGGTTGCTTACTTATACCCTAGTTCTTTCCCAGCAATTATTTTTCTAGGGCAGCTGTTGTTTCATGTAAACTGACTATAAATAGGAAATATGTTATACAGCCATTTAAATGCAGATAATTAAGAAAGATTACATTTTTAGCATAGATCTATATTTATGAATGCATATGTACATAGAAGTGGCTTGTGCATAATCATTTTAAAAGCATTAACATGAATTAAATTAAAAAGATAAAAGATAAGGAATTAAGGGTGATATGTTTACATGGCAAATACGTGACCCATTTATTGACATATGATTTTCTACTCTGCACGTGTGTATGTTTAAAAGCTTAATTCCAAGGCTCCTGGGTGGCTCAGTGGGTTAAGCCTCTGCCTTCGGCCCAGGACAAGATCTCAGGGTCCTGGGATCAAGCCCATATTGTGCTCTCTGCTCGGCAGGGAACCTGCTTCCCCCTCTCTCTCTGCCTGCCTCTCTGCCTACTTGATATCTCTCTCTCTCTTTTCTCTCTGTGTCAAATAAATAAATAAATAAATAAATAAATAATAAAATAAATAAAAGTTTAGTTCCACATTGGGACAAAAACAAAGTGCCAAAAAAAAAAGTGTGTGAGGAATTCAGAATCACAAATCATCCCCCACAGTTGACTAGATATCCTGCCTCTGATTTATTATAGCATCCTGAGAGACTCTGATTAATTAAATAACCTTTCCAAGGTTACACTTAGAAATATGTAAAAGTAGGAGTTCTATGGAGTAACATATCAATTGAAAATATGGAAGAATCTTCTAAAATCAAGAATATTAATCTATGCGATCATCCATATATAAGAGTTAGCTCTGCATCACTTAAAATATTTTTAAAATTACTATCACATGTCAGAAATGGTATAGATATTTTCTTGTAGAGGGGTGAGAATGAGGAGGAAGTGGTTGTTCTAGAGTCCGCTAAATACTTTCTGAAGGAAATTGAGCATAAATCTAAGGTACTCACATAGAACTGCTTAGTAGACAAGGTAATAGGGAAATATTCTAATCATATAATTATAAGTTAATGCCTGGGGGCCAGTCCCGATTTCTGACTCAATAGCTCTGAAGCTGTGGTATTTCTGAAGCACTGGTATTTCTAAGTCCTCAGGTGGTGCTGAAGCAAGCCATAGGTCCAAACCACTGGTCTCAGGGAACAGCATGGTGAAGTTTAGAGTGAATGTGTTGCATAATTTAAGTAAGTCAATCACTTTTCTTTATTATATCTATTATCTCCATTCTTTTACATGAATGCTCGCAAGTGTCTTCTATATTCATGTATATGTGCATTCACGAATGTGTATGTACACATACACACACATAAATATACACCCATTTCCCAGGTTTTTGACTTTGTAAATCTCATCATGGTCCCCTTGGGTTTTTGTATTCACTCTTATTATTTAAATTATCATCTTTAACTTAATAACTTTTAAATATCTTTTTTTGGCCGAGAGATCTCTCATTCAACATAAACCAATTAAGTGCTTTCTATGGGTAAGACACTGTGTCAAGGGCTTCTTAAGTCCTGATGCTTAAGGAAAGTACTGCACTCATTTATATTCATCATAGTTCACACCTCGTTACCCTCAGCCACTGATTAAGAGATCGGTGCCTCTGGTCATCTGTCTTTTATTATAAGCTCACCTTTATTCTTCTTTCTAATTCCCATACCCTAACTTTCTTCCCCTCCAGTAACTAATGGACCCTTGTATCCCTTTATTGTGCTGTATGTATGATCAGTTCCGTAACTATCACAGTCCTCTACATCTTCAAACTTTTCATTGAATAGTCCCCATATCTCATAGGTCAGCACAAACCTTTTTTTTTTTTTCCCTGTGAATCTGACTTATCATGGTCTTTCAAAAGAAACCTTATTTTCAAATATCTTACATATTTTGTATTCAGAAGTGAGTTCAGTATCTTCCGTACCTTCTGCTGGTATCCAAATAACCACTCCTTCATAGGTCTATAAAAAGTTTGGCTTTATGGTGCCTGGGTGGCTCAGTTGGTTAAGCATTTGCCTTTGGCTCAGGTCATGATCCTGGGGTCCTGGGGTTGAGTCTCACATTGGGCTCCCAGATCAGTGGGGAATCTGCTTCTGCTCTCCATCTGTCTATCTTCCCCACTCATGTGCTCTTTCTCTCTCTCTCAAATAAAGAAATAAAATCTTAAAAGAAAAAAAAAAAAAAGACTGTCTTCATTGAGACTTGTTACACTGCTACTGTCACATCCTTGTTATTAACTCCTGGCCATGTCCCTTTTTCACTGAGGAAATTAGGACCTTCGCTGCTCCCATGCATACTAAGGCCTACCATTATTTTGTGTTTTCATTGTCCTTGTGCATGAGCTATGTCACATTCTGATGCTCAGCAGTGGCATTTGCCGACCTAATTTATAATTTCTTATGGACTTGTCTGTAATTTGATGAGAGTAGGGAACCTCTTTTGAAATTTTTATCTCACAACCACTGAGAAGGTACTGGTTAGTGGTGTTTCACATTTGCTGAATAGATGGTTAAATGAATGAGTAAATAGTACCTTGATCGTTCAGCAGAATTACAGAATAAAATGTGTTTTGTGTGTTTGTTTATAATAATAAAACAAAATGTGTAAAAAGAGAAAAGAGCCATTGAACAGAGAGGAAGATGCAGAGGAGGAGATATTTCACTGAAGAAGCCAGTAGCATAGTCAGTGGGGTATCAGGACCTCCAAATAAGTAAGGTTGATACAGATGGTGATTACCGTAAGAATACAGGAAAAATAACAGAACAAAGACTCTTCCAGGGAGGTACATCAGAAAGAAGTATAAAATTTGGGAATAATGTGTGTAAATATTAAAACAGGGAAATGAAACTAAGCAAAATATTCTCAACAAAGGAGTTTATAGATCCATTACTTATCAGTTAGACAGAAAATTATCCACACCATAGTGGTATAAAGCAATAATAATATTTGTTAACTATTATAGTTTTCATAAAGCAGTGCTTTTAAAAACAACTTAACTAAATGGTTCTGGCTTATAGTCTTTCAAGATGTCAAAGTCAGCATGCAGTCCAAGGCTGTAGTCATTTGAAGGCTTGACTGGGGCTCAAGGATCCACTCCTAAGGTAGCTCACTCACATAATCAGCAAGCTGGCTCTGGCTGTTGGCAAGCTAGCTGTACCCAAGTGCGTCTTTCTACAGGGACCACTGAGTGTCCTTATGACCTGGTGGCCAGCTTCCTCCAGACCAAATATTCCAATAGGTCATAGCAAAAGCTACAATATCTTTTATAAACTAATTGTGGAAGCTGTACACCATTCTTTCTACCATATTCCCCTGGTCTGACAGGCCAGCTATGATTTAATGTAGATAAAGCCTATAACAGGGCATAAATACAAAAAAGTAGGAATCACTGGGTTAATCAAAGGCCAGCTACCACTGTAGAATTAAAGAAATTAAGGGTTGTATTTCTGAAACCCCTTCCTTCAAGATTGGGGCAAAAGGCTGGCTTTTACATTACTTTTTATTCATTGTTTTTTTTTTTTTTTAGTTCTATAAAATCTTGTTGAAGGCAGTTAAAAATACATAAACTCTTTTAATATGAAACCTTAAATATTTTACTCAACTCTGATGTCTGTGGTAAACCCTAGGATAAAATCTGAATAAATCTAATAGCAATGTCAGATTATAAAACATTCCAAAAAGCATATTTCTGTTTTTAAGTAGTAATATTTATTGACTAAAATGTGCTAGACTTTAGCCTAACTTACATAGATTATGACATTTCACTTATACCGTGACTATTTGAAATGACTTATTCTCTCCACTGTAAAATGGAAAGACTGAGGTTTAGGAATTAAAGTTTCTTGTCAATGTCACATATCAAGTTCAGGTATGGACTATAATATTCAGTTAAGCTCTCTCATTTCTCTCAGCTAGCACTTACCAAAGTGGGTTGTTCCAGTGTAGCCTTAGACCAAAATGATGCTCTAAAATAAAGGAGTTCCAGAAAAATATTTGGGAATGATTCATACTGTATCTCATTATTGGACACTCACAGTTCCCAGTAACATACTGAAGAACTTCTAGTCTCACAGTAAAGAAGCATTTTAAACTTTCTTTGATTCAACATTTTTCTAACTTGTGCTCTCATGAAACATAGCTTATTTCCTTTTTTATGTGTATTTGAGTATTGTTGACACTGGGTTATAATGGTTTCAGGTGTACAATGTGTTGATTCCACCACTCTATGCATTATGTTGTTCTCACCACAAGCATAGCTACCATCAGTCACCATACAACCTAATTATAATACCACTGGTTATATTTCCTATGCTGTACCTTTCATCCCCATGACTTACTTGCTCTGTAACTAGAAGCCTGTATCTTCTACTCCCCCTTCACTCACTTTCCCCATTCACTCACCTCCCTCCCCCATGGCAACCATCAGTTTGTTCTCTGTGTTTATAGGTATGATTCTGCTTTTTGTTTGTTTTTCATTTGTTTCATCTTTTAGATTCCACATATAGTGAATCATGATGGTATTTGACTTATGTTATTTAGCTTAATACCTTCTAGGTCCATCTGTGTTGTTGCAAATGGCATAAGTCTTCCTTTTTATGGCTGAGTAATATTTTATTATAGATGTATATACACACATATTTATATATGTACAAATATACACACATTTCACATCTTTTTTATCCATTCATCTATCCATGGACACTTGAGCTGCTTCCGTATCTTGGCTATTGCAAATAATGCTTATATATATATGGGTGCATTTGTCTTTTTGGATTAGCAGAGCTTTTTTGGCAGGAGGAGGTAAATACCCAGTAGTGGAATTACTGGATCATGTGGTATTTCTTTTTTTAATTTAAGAAAAAAAATTGAAGAAAATCCCCACTTTGTCTAGTTATCTATTTAAAGTTTAGAATTATATCAAATAGCCACTTTTGAAGCACTTCAGGTCCATATAGTAAGTATTTACAGGGTGTATTCTACAGCTGTTATAAGGTTGTTCAGAAAGGAGGTCTCGGTTTAATTACAAAGTCATA
Source organism: Mellivora capensis (assembly GCA_004024625.1). Classification (NCBI taxonomy): domain Eukaryota; kingdom Metazoa; phylum Chordata; class Mammalia; order Carnivora; family Mustelidae; genus Mellivora; species Mellivora capensis. The sequence goes on along the minus strand of PISX010013646.1, from coordinate 38,408 downwards.
CACTGTCTCACCCCTGTCTACCTCAACTTCCTGTCATCCATTCCTTCACTGACTATACCCTTATATCTTGGCCTTTATTTAATTCCTCCAGCACACTAAACTTTCTCTAGTGGTCAGTTCTTGCATTTTATGGTCTATCTTTTCAAATTACTCTTCTTCAAATGTTCACTCTTACTATTTCTCAGCTTAAATGGTCCTTCTCAGTGAAGCCTTTTTTGGCTGTATGACATAAGGCTGGACACCTACATCATGCTCTGTCACAGATCACTTGGTGGTTTTATTCATGACATCACAATTTATCATATATTTCATGTATATAGATATGTGTGTATGTATATATTATATATAATGTATATATAATATATGTATATATATAATATATATGTATATATGGATACATGTGTGTGTCTTTGACATATTCATACACATATTTCCATCCTTATTTTCTCCTTTTCATGCTGTGTTCTTTATGAGAACTGGGGTCGTGGATTTTTTTTTTCCTAATAAATTCAAAACCCAGTGCATTTTCTACCCTATATATTCATTCAGTGTCCATATGCAAATTAATGTTAAGAATTAAGAATGGAACCTAACAAAATGGTGTGCAAGCACTATTATAAAAAATTCTGTATAAATGCAATTATTTAACTCTCATTAGAACACATTAGATAGAAATTATTATTATCTCTATCTTGGGATGAAAAAACTAACAAGACAAGTTGAATAATTTGTCTAAGATCTTACTTCTATCTAGTATTTGGCCAAGCCAGACAATCTTTAGAGAGTTGTGTTCTTGATCACTGGGCTAGAGCATGTACATTATTGATTGAATTTGTAATAACACATAAAAGGCTGGAACACATAAACATATAGCAATAATTAATGCCTTATAAAACATATTTTGGTAAGTTATAAAACTTCTCTTCATGTATTTATTTTAAAATGTGCATGGCTTTAGACAAAGTGCTATGGAGGCAACAAGATATTGTCTTATGAAGGAGAAAGAGAAAACATGTATAATATTAGTATAATAGGTGCTCAAATAGCACCCATTAAAAAGCAAGCATAGAATATTACTGTGAGTACATAGACTTTGAGAATCAGAGTAAGCTCCCTAGAAGAGTTAATACCTAATGTAGTTTTTAAAGAATAAGAATCTGTGTTCACTGAATAAACATTTTGAGGAAAACATTCCAGGCAGGGGATAAGCAGAAACACTAATGTAAGGAAATACATGTTGTGTCCAGGCAATGACCAGTGACTGCATGTTACTGGGGCATAAAGTAAAAAGCCAAGCACCTTAAAAGATAAAGGCAGAAGAGCCAGTATCTCAAAGTTCGCAGGACAAAACTATAAGTGATAAAATACGTGATTGTCTTTTGGATAGGATGGATTTGAACTATGTTTTGAATAAGTGCTCTTTAGGGAACAGTTCTATAACTAGATGTTGTTACAGTTGATTAAAACACCAGGAACAAAAGTATGTGTCTATGTATATTTTGAGGAACAATGAGATGGTGTTATTGTGACACCAGCAAGTCATTTCATTCAAAATGTAAGAACTACGTTAGCATAAGAATGCTAAGATTGAGAATTAATAGACACACTGAAGGAGAAGCCTAGTCTTCAGCACTGTAACTTCAGTAAGTTACCTAACCTTTATTCAATCTATGTATTCCTACATGGTGAATCAATGCTGTACCTTTATTCAATCTATGTATTCCTACCTGGTGAAAGGAACAGCGACACTGATAATAGGAATGATAGATATTGCATGCCTAATGCCAGGCAAATGCATGATACTTCCCATGGGAGACATAAAAATTAGTATTTTGTAATTGTTGATGTTATTGATGATTTTATAGTTGTTGATGTCATGTGGAATATGACAATATAGGGGACCTAGGATAGGAAGAGGAATTTAGTTGGTCTTTTCAAATTTTTTTGGTCTTAAAATGCCTCTGTCATCATGAATATTATATTGATAAAAGCAGGACTAATTTTAGATCCTACCAGCTGGTAACTGAGGAACTCCTTGAATCATCTGGATTATGGCATGGACGCACAAAGTCATTTCTTATACTGATGTTTTGATTATGAAGGCAGATCATCCCTGATGAAGCCTAGAAGAGGTAGAGACATAGGAGCCTATATTCAGTATATTGCTTTGTGACTAAAAATATGACAGAAATGTCCCTGTCCATCAGGTGAAAGTCTTCCCTTCCCATTTAGATCAGTGATTTAAAGGGTTACTGTAATGCTGAGATTGCAGGCTTTTGTAAAATAAGCAAGGTCTTGATTTATATTAAGAAAGATCATGTGGTTTTCTTCACAAGTCCAAGGAGTTGGCCCAGCACCCCATAATATTCAATTCAGCTAATCATAAATTTTTTTCACTTCAAATATCTCTTCTGTAAATGTCAGTGCAAAAGGTGTGTAGCCAGCACCCTGGCGGACAAACCCAAGTAGAGTCAACATTCTACATTTCACAGTTGTCTAAACAATGGAATTGTCTTGACCACAGTCTCAGCAAGATGTCCAGTTAGAATTCAGTTATTCAGAAACATAACCTGAGGTATGATTGAGACTTGGGACATTTTAGCAGAGTAACTCTAAAACTCTGGGAATATCAGAATTGACAGTATCTTTTTTTTTCCTTCCACCACTTAAAGCTATTTTATTTTTATTATAAATATGGAATATTCTCTTTTCCCTAAACACACAAAAAAGAATGGCATGCAGTGATTTCTTGGTTTATTTTTTTTCCTTTATCTCACCAAACGTTGTCTTCATAAGAGTTGCTTACATATTTCAGATAATAGCTCACTAATTTCTTCAAAAGCTAATTTTCTCATTTATTACAATTTCCAAAGGAGAATAATAACTTGAAACTAAATTAATTGCTTCAAATTATTAAAGCTTTCAACTTCTCCCTAGTGAATATCAAATGATCCAAATATTGTGAAGGTATGTTGATAATATGACTCTAGGTAGTTTTTTTATAGACAAAAGTACAATAGTACTATCAAGAAACTAATTAGAATGGTAAAAATATATTTAAGGTATTTTAAAGATTTTATCAGAAGCATCTAAAACATGATAGCCTTAGCTTTAAACAAAATTTGTATTTTAAAACTATTTTGAAAATAACTCTAAAAACTTTATGTTAACATTGATGTTCCAGTAGTCATTTGCCACTAGAAAAGTGAACATATTATATAAAAACCAATTTGTGAACCACTTTCAGATCCAACTGAAGCCTACAACTTGGACAGGTTCTATGATTCTGTTTTGTTTTGGTTTTGGTTTGCAAGAGAATGTGGGGTTTATCTAATCTGACTCTTTCTTTCTTTGATTAATAATAGTGAAAGCCAGTGATATGCCTAGCACAGTGATAAGGTGAAACTCCTGCCAAGTTCCATCCCAATGATTGGAGATCTCCCTGCAAAGTACAGTAGTCTTATGTAAAGAAAATACCATAATAACCATACAGCTTAGAGCTGCATATAGTATATGGATCACATTTACATATTTAATTCTCACAAAAACAATGTTAGTTTGCCTTGACTGGATTCTTCTTTTATCTTTATAATAATATTTTCCCCACGATTATATTAAAGTTCCTATGTGGAAAAAATGGGGGAATGAACAGAGAAAGTAACTCTTTCAAGATCACAAAACTTGGTTGGCTTGAACTCGAATGCTCTGACTCCAAATCCTGTAAGGTTCCCCATCCTCTAATAGAACCTGTATCTAATTCTGAGGTTATTTGCATTTTAATTAGAAATAGGGGGAAATGTTTCTATTTACCTGAGTACTTTGCCAATATTTCTAATCTCTTGAAAAAAATCAGCTTTTAGATGTTTCTACTCTGCCTTTCAATAGCATTTCCTTCTCTGTTTTGTTTGACTAAATGGGTAATCCTATACTTTATGTTTTTTAAAAAATGATGAAACTTATCTTAAACTATTTCCAAAGTCCAGGAACCTGTTTATAAGTTAAAAAAATTAAAGAACACTCTCAGAATGCTATTACTAATAATACTCTTTTACATCAAGTTTCTTAAAAAGAAACAAGAGGTACAGCTAATTCAACATCTGTAGACTTGCCTGAACTTCCTTTACATTAATGTTACTTATCTGACAACAGCCAATTAGATAATAGAGCAAACTAAATACAATTTGGATATTTTTACCTATATAAGTGCTTTATTTGAAGGTCATTTTCATATCAGGGGAGACTAATTCTGCATTTTATAGTAATACTCTATATCATCTCTTTAACACATGTAAAATCTGTGATAGAAACCTCAGCAGAAACACTAAATATGTGAAAAACATTGTGCCTGGTTCTTTACAAGAGACAAAGTAGTAAGCCTAAGATCTAGATCTATAAGATATATGGATATGTTTAATTTGAGTAGGTATGGAAGCATGACAGAGACTGGTAGAGAGTCGTATATGGAAATCAGAAGAAATGTTACTCTGATTCTGCCAAAGAAAATAGAAGAATTTGCATAATTTTTTTTAATTTTTATTTTTTTAATTTCTTTTCAGCATAACAATATTCATTGCTTTTTGCACCACACCCAGTGCTCCATGCAATACGTGCCCTCCTTAATACCCACCATCTGGCTCCCCTAACCTCCCAGCCCCTGCCCCTTCAAAACCCCTCAGGTTGTTTTTCAGAGTCCATAGTCTCTCATAGTTCACCTCCCCTTCCAATTTCCCTCAAATCCCTTCTCCTCTCCATCTCCCCATGTCCTCCGTGTTATTTCTTATGCTCCAGAACTAAGTGAAACCATATGATAATTGACTCCCTCTGCTTGACTTATTTCACTCAGCATAATCTCTTCCAGTCCAGTCCACGTTGCTACAAAAGTTGGGTATTCATCCTTTCTGATGGAGGCATAATACTCCATAGTGTATATGGACCACATGTTCCTTATCCATTCGTCCATTGAAGGGCATCTTGGTTCTTTCCACAGTTTGGCGACCGGGGCCATTGCTTCTATAAGCATCGGGGTACAGATGGCCCTTCTTTTCACTACATCTGTATCTTTGGGGTAAATACCCAGTAGTGCAATTGCAAGGTCATAGGGAAGCTCTATTTTTAATTTCTTAAGGAATCTCCACACTGTTCTCCAAATTGGCTGCACCAACTTACATTCCCACCAACAGTGTAAGAGGGTTCCCCTTTCTGCACATCCTCTCCAACACACGTTGCTTCCTGACGTGCTAATTTTGGCCATTCTAACTGATATAAGGTGGTATCTCAGTGCGGTTTTAATTTGAATCTCCCTAGTGATGATGAACATTTTTTCATGTGTCTGATAGCCATTTGTATGTCTTCATTGGAGAAGTGTCTGTTCATATCTTCTGCCCATTTTTTTGATATGATTATCTGTTTTGTGTGTGTTGAGTTTCAGAAGTTCTTTATAGATCCTGGATATCAACCTTTTGTCTGTACTGTCATTTGCAAATATCTTCTCCCATTCCGTGGGTTGCCTCTTTGTTTTGTTGACTGTCTCCTTTGCTGTGCAGAAGCTTTTGATCTTGATGAAGTTCCAAAAGTTCATTTTCGCTTTTATTTCCTTTGCCTTTGGAGACATATCTTGAAAGAAGTTGCTGTGGCTGATATCAAAGAGGTTACTGCCTATGTTCTCCTCTAGGATTCTGATGGATTCCTGTCTCACATTGAGGTTTTTTATCCATTTCGAGTTTATCTTTGTGTACGGTGTAAGAGAATGGTCGAGTTTCATTCTTCTACATATAGCTGTCCAATTTTCCCAGCACCATTTATTGAAGAGACTGTCTTTTTTCCACTGTATTTTTTTTCCTGCTTTGTCGAAGATTATTTGACCATAGAGTTGAGGGTCCATATCTGGGCTCTCTACTCTGTTCCACTGGTCTATGTGTCTGTTTTGATGCCAGTACCATGCAGTCTTGGTGATCACAGCTTTGTAGTGAAGCTTGAAATCAGGTAGCGTGATGCCACCAGTTTTATTTTTGTTTTTCAACATTTCCTTAGCGATTCAGGATCTCTTCTGATTCCATACAAGTTTTAGGATTATTTGCTCTAGCTCTTTGAAAAATACCAGTGGAATTTTGATCGGAATGGCATTAAAAGTATAGATTGCTCTAGGTAATATAGACATTTTAACAATGTTTATTCTACCGATCCAAGAGCATGGAATGGTCTTCTGTCTTTCTGTGTCTTCTTCAATTTCTTTCATGAGTGTTCTGTAGTTCTTCGAGTACAGATCCTTTACCTCTTTGGTTAGGTTTATTCCCAGGTATCTTATGGTTCTTGGTGCTATAGTCAATGGAATCAATTCTCTAATTTCCCTTTCTGTATTTTCATTGTTAGTGTATAAGAAAGCCACTGATTTCTGTACATTGACTTTGTATCCTGCCACGTTACTGAATTGCTGTATGAGTTCTAGTAGTTTGGGGGTGTAGTCTTTTGGGTTTTCCATATAAAGTATCATGTTATCTGCGAAGAGAAAGAGTTTGACTTCTTCCTTGCCAATTTGGATACATTTTATTTCTCTTTGTTGTCTGATTGCTGTTGCTAGGACTTCTAATACTATGTTGAACAAGAGTGGTGAGAGTGGGCATCCTTGTCGTGTTCCTGATCTCAACAGGAAGGCTGTGAGCTTTTTCCCATTGAGGATGATATTTGCTGTGGGTCTTTTATAGATAGATTTTATGAACTTCAGGAATGTTCCCTCTATCCCTATACTTTGAAGTGTTTTAATCAGGAACGGGTGCTGGAAGAATTTGCATATTTTTTAAAAAGTGGATGAAGTTTAAACATGTAGACATAGTAGAGGGAAGAGATAAACCATAACTCATCAGGGAAAGCCACCAAGCCAGAGAAATATGGGACGTCTGAAATGGAAGAGCAAACAAACCTCTGCATCCATAATATGACCAACTCAAATTCATCCACTTGATGGGAAGTAGAAACTTTCACCATGTGCTCTTTTTTTTTCTTAAAGAAATAAATTTGAGTCGTGTACAGCATGAGAATGAACGAATATAATGTCCAAATTCTTAGCTAGTGAATGAATCTAGACCTCGTAGCACAAAGTGGTTGGATTCAGAAATGTTTGGTTTCACTTGTACTGTCTTTTTCAAAGTATTAAACATTTCTGGCTTAAGTGAATTAGTTGGGTTTTTTTTTTTGTCACAAAAAATTAGATTTCTGTCATTTGTCATGAAGGAGGAAAAGGAGAAAGAACTAGAAGGAGGAGGAAGAAGAGAGGAAGAAAAAAAAGTAGCAGATACAGTTCCAGTGATGCACTGGCTGGTATTCTTTCCACAAGCCATCTATTAGAGCTTCATGTTGCTGCTGCTCTGGGGCAGGGCAAGTGCTTTCCAATTAGTGTCAACCCCATCACTCCCTGCTGTTATTCATAGTCTGTCATTCTCATCAGCCTGATCTCTCTAAGCATTTGAGCTTTTCTGTTCCTAAAACCAAGCCCTTCTCTCGAAGTTTATTCCAGCCTACCGTTTTATATCTTGTTTATATAGGGAGTAAAAAACAAAACAAAAAACAAATACCTTTATTTAGACCTAAAATAGCCCAGAAAAGATAACTATCAAAACCACAAGTGAAAATTAAGGTATAAGAAATTATTTGGTCATGGTCAAAAAATATCTATTTCTATATATTTGAATGGAATTTTGAACTCAACATTGGCTCAGGTCTATGATCTGAAGGAGTTTACCATATGTTCTGTACAGAAATAACTGTTATATGACATGTTATTTCAGTGAGTGCTATGACCAAGTTATTAAATCTATCTATATCTATATATTTACATAAAAATATATTATATATTATATTTAAACATGTATCTAAATATATTGCCCTAAGTATTGCCCTCTTATATCATTTTGGGGACAAATCTCTTACAGATCAACTTTGATTCATTTGGTTCTTCCACATTATGCATGCAGGAGATCAGTACTTGCATTTAGCAAATTTCAAATATAACATTCCTTGATTAGGCAAATAAATTTTGCTTCTTATTTTACTAGTGCTTTGGTACTTCCTAAAATTCATGCATGTATTTATTTATCAGCATGTTTTTATAGATATGAACCCAATACTTATATTCTGCCTAACACTGGGCCAGGCAGAAGTAAAGTATTATCCCTAATCTTAAGAAACTTCCAGTTTAGTATAGGAAGTAGATATGCAAAAATATAAATAAAATTAAATATGTTATTATTGTACAGGAGTAAGAATGTGACAGTGCTATGAATTTATGAAAAGCCAGAGGAGATTGAACTTGAAGAGACAGTTGAAATTTTGTGATTGACATAGGAAGGAGCCTTCTGGGGATAGTGACCAATGAAGAAAGGCATGGCAAGCTGGGCACTCAGGCAGTTGGGAGTGGCTGAAAGTGGATGAGTGCTGGAGGGTGAATGAGGAGGGTAGGGAGAAACACATCAGGGATCTTCTAGTGAGCTATGTAGCAGAATTAAAAACTTATTCTGCAGATGATGAGAAGCCATGGAGGAGAGTTTTAGTTAGAAGTAATATGGTCAGATTTTCCTTTAACTAATATTTTATAACTTTAAATATAGGATCAATCCAAGGAATTCATTATCTTATAAACAAATTTATCAAAAACTACAAGAATCATCTAATAAGAAATTAATATATTTTTATAATTCTTTGGTAGCACAGAGATAAGTGGAATCAATGTCATATTATATTATTATAAAGAGGCTAGATTTTAAAAGTTGTTAAAAGGTATTAGTTGAAGATTTAGTATCTGCTGAAAAATTAATACAATCCAAAGAAACATAGTGTATATGTGTATGCACATATTGTACACGGATTTAGCTGAAATATAATACAATTTTTATGATATCCTAGTAAGACTCAAAAGTGGAATTAACACATATGGAGCAAAGGAGGAATATATTCATTGGGCTCTTGGGGACAAAATTATGCCTTAGAGCTTCAGTGAATGACAAATTATGCTATAGACTCAGCTCACTAATAGCTTCTGGCATACCTTTACCAGAATTAGTTCTAGGGCTCATCCTTAGGTTCAGCTGTGATAGTGCATCTAGAGACTTATTAAAATCTACTGTTGGAATGAATGGCTGCAGAATGTGCTTGTAACTCAGAAAGCTTCTGAGTGACTTAGAAATAAATATATGCCAAATATTTCATGGTTTGGTCCATAAATATCCTTGTGAGCTGCTTCATGATACAAGCAAGGGTGTTCAGGAGACATTTTCTTTTGAACTTTAAATTCTTCCTTATTATAAGTTAGTCTTTTATAAATGTTATTTTAAAATTCAAGCAACTCTTAACCCTAGTTCATAGTGGGTATTTTATACATGGCTTTCAATGCAAAGTTCCCTTTTTTTGGCTTTGCATTTGGAAAAAAAATAACATTTTTATCCATGTGGGAATGTGGCAATATCATTTGCTTTGGTGAAATGATCAATTGTTTTAATGTGCTCAGTAATCTTTGGCATCTAGCACATTAAAGACAACAACAATAAGAAATGAATCTGTGACATTAAAACTTGAGTCTTCCATCTAAAATACTTCTCCAAATTTTAAAAATAGAGTATTTTAATTTTTTCACATTGACATACACACAGGCACACACATATGCGTGCATGTATCCATAGATTAAGCATATATGTATTATTTAGTGGGGCAGGTTTAGTAGATAGTGTTCTAGGTAAGATGCTTTTAAGCAACTTTTGACTACAATAGTACAGAAAATGAATGTGATCTTATGTGCTGCAAAATTATTTGCCAGCCCTAAAGTCTGAATGAAAGGATTTACTCAGTGATACCTCAGTGCCTTGTATACAGTAGGTTCTCAAAAACTATTTATGGATAAAATGAATAAATGAAAGCATAATAATTAGATGGATAATTAGATGGAATATAAGGTTTGTGGCAATTAAAAAGATCTTCTTTTGAAGTGATATCTATCAGAACCACCAATTCTTAGTTTTTTTCTTTTCAAATTGTATAAGGCTCATCTAAAAGATGTACAGACAAACAGCTTTGAGAAGAGAAGTCTTTTAAGCTACCACATGAAGTTTAGTAAAAAGAAAATTCTCATGGTAACTTGGAAAATAAGGAAAACTTAAAGTAGAAATACAGATTTTCATATCACAACCTACTCTTAGAATTTGCAATATTTAGCTGTTTTGCTCTTTTTCCCCAAGATGTACTTTTATCTGTATTTTACATCTGTCTACATGTGTACCTATACTTAAAGTGGTATCAATATTGATATTTATTCTGCAGAATTATTATCAGTCTTTATAACAGTGTTCTTTGGAAGTGATTTAGGGTAGTTCATTAAAATTTTATTTTAAAATACTTTTTCTCTATTTTTTATTTTTTAATTTTTTTAAAAGATTTTATTTATTTATTTGACAGGCAGAGATCACAAGTAGGCAGAGAGGCAGGCAGAGAGAGAGGAGGAAACAGGCTCCCCGCTGAGCAGAGAGCCCGATGCGGGGCTCGATCCCAGGACCCTGAGACCATGACCTGAGCCAGAGGCAAAGGCTTTAACCCACTGAGCCACCCAGGTGCCCCTTTTCTCTATTTTTTAAAAGCAAACATATGAAACACCACCATATTCAAATGTGTTAGACAATATATTGGGAAGACCTTGGAAATATTTTTCAACTCTTAAGATATATTTTACATTTTTTTAAAGTGTGATTAATGGGAACGTTGAAAGATATGCATATTTTAGACATGGCTCTGTACACAGAGTATAAGATAAGGTCATTATTGCAGCACCTGTACTTAACCTTCATATGCCAGGTCAAATTTTGAGCAAGGAGCTTGCCCTCTTCAGGTGTAATAATCCGTTTTGCAGTGAGACGTATATACCTGATATGTTTATATCATAGTTGGCATATTTGAGTATTAGGTTTAAGTTTTGGTTATTCTTTTTTTAACTTTAATATTCAGCCACAAAAAATGAAAGCTTGCCATTTGCAATGACATGGATGGAGCTAAGAGTAGAATGCTAAGTGAAATAAGCCAGCAGAGAAAGACAGATACCATATGATCTTACTTATACGTGGAATTTAAGAAACAAAACAAATGGTCAAAGAAAAAGAGAGAGAGAGAGAAACTGAGAAGCGGACATTTAACTGTAGAGGACAAACTGATGGTCACCAGAGTAGGGCACGGGGGGGTGAAATAGGTGATGAGGATTAAAGAGTACACTGATCATGAAGAGCCCTGAGTAATGTATAGAGTTCTTGAATCACTACATTGTACACCTGAAACTAATACACTGTATGCTACCTATACTGGAATAAAAAAAACTTGGTAAAAAAATGGGCTTAATAAAGCTATGCTGTCTTTGACTTCTACAAAAAAATTGTGAGTTATATAAGCCGTAGCATGTCCACTTAAAATCATAATTTCCTACTACTCTTCACTTAAGGTTTTGAATAGTTGAGTTCAAATTACAAGGGAAATTATTTTACCAAAACTTAACTAAAATGAGTAAGGCTTGCTAAAATTACCAAAAGATTTTTTACCATTCAAACTTCTAGGAAAATAAAAATTTTCTAATATAGTATAATCAAAATAATAAATGATTTTGGGATTGAAGCTTATATATGTTTGCAATTGCCATCCATCCCTCCTAAATTCATCAAAAAGTATTATTACTATCATTGTGTGATTTTGCAATACATTTTTTATGAATATTAACTTGTAGAATACACTTATACAACTTTTAGATTACATATTTTATTTCTATACAAAATTTCAGTGGAAAACAATTTGCTCCAAGAAAAGTTGAATATCGTTGGCATGAAACGAATTAAAAAAAAAAAAAACTGTCTATGGGACGCTTGGGTGGCTCAGCTGGTTGAGCATCCAACTCTTGGTTTTGGCTCAGGTCGTGAACTCAGGATGGTGGGATGGGGCTGGAATTGGGCTCCACACTCAGTGCAGAATCAGCTTTGGATTCTCTCTCTCCCACTCCCTCTGCCCTACCCCACTTACACATGCTCTCCCTCTCTCTGTCTCAAAAAAATAAATCTTAAAAAAATGTTTGTATGCCATATAAAACTCTTTAAAATATGTGTGATTACATATTATTCTACTCTATGTAATTACCATCATTATAAAACCATTTTAATATTGTTACATGTTTAGTTGGCCCTCTGATTTGGTATTAGAATGCTTTGGTCAAACATATACTTATTTTTAAGTTTCTTAAGGCATTTCATTGAACTGTTTTCCAGAGAGATTTACCAGTTTCATGACAATCTCTAATACATATACACCTCTGACACAGAAAGCTTTGTGTCACAATATTCTCTCCAGCAGTATTTGAATGATTGCTGCTCTGAAAATAAAAGACTGCATATAAATGTTTCCATTTGCCTTTCCTTGATTATTAGTGAAGTTTAACTTTTTCATATTTGTATTAGTCACTTCCATTTCCTGTGTGAATTGCTTATTCTTGTTCTTTTCCAGTGCATAAAAATTCCTTCATATTTTACACATATCTGTACCAGGATATCTTTGTGTTGGGCACTCTTTTTAGTTATCTGGGGATACAATGATGAATGAGACATGCATTATTCCTTCCTACTTTCACAGTGTCTCATTTGTCATTTTGCAGACAGATATTTTTACTGAGATTATGTGAATTTAATTTTACTTGCAATGTATTTTAAAATATAACAATTCTTATTTCAAATATTGAACTGTTCTTTTAGAATTTGATACTTCTACTCTATTTAATACTTAAAAAGTAATCTCTCATCTCAAAGTGAGGTAAATTAATTTTATTCTAGTGTTTAAAAGCTTCCAGTATTTATGTCTAACTTTTTAAATAACCTATTTGAATATATCTGACAAATGAAGAAAATATATTTAATTCATCAAAGTTATTATCTGTAGGTTGCATGCACATATATTACTAGTTTTCCCCTTCATATTTATACTTTTCTCTGTATGACAATGTTTCTGTTTCAGAATACTAAACATATAGAAGTGAAAATCCAACGCTTCCCAAAAATGTGGTGTATATTCTTCCAAATTTTTTTCTGTGAACATATGCTATACCATCTCTAACATTCTCCAAATATCTTTTAAAATATCACATTGTCATTATCTTTGTCAGTTAATAGATCTACTCATTGTTTCCAATAACAGCATTGCATTTCATTATTAGATTAAAATATGTAATTAACACTTTTTATGTAAATATATCCCTTGCTTGTTTAAATCTGCACTGTCTAGTACAGTAGCCACTAGTCACATCTGACTTCTAAAATGTAACTCAATTAAAATAAAGTTAAAAATGCAATTATTCAATTACTCTGTACCCTTCAAGTGCCCTAGTAGCTCTCTGTAGTAGTGGCTACCATATTGGGCAGTCCAGATTATAGAAGATTCTATAAACACAAAAATGTCTTACGTGACTTCACAGAGCATAGGGCAGAACCTAATTAGTTTAAATTTCCAAGAGCAGTTCTTAAATAATATGTTTGATGAATGTTGTCCTCAAGGTTCGGTTGTGAAGAACGGTTTTTGCTTCTCATTTTTGGCCCATGTTTTCCTCTGCTTTTTTTTTTTTAATTATGTTATGTTAGTCACCATATAGTACATCATTAGTTTTTGATGTAGTGTTCCATGATTCATTGCTTGCATATAACACCCAGGGCTCCATGCAATACATGCCCTCCTTAATACCCATCACTGTCTAACCCATCCCCCCAACCCATCCACTCTAAAATCCTTTGTTTCCCAGAGTCCTTAGTCTTTCATGGTTCATCTCCCCCTCTAAGTCCCACTTCATTTTCCCCTTCCTTCTCCTAATGTCCTCCATGCTATTCCTTATGTTCCACAAATAAGTGAAACCATATGATAATTGAATTTCTCTGCTTGACTTGTTTCACTTAGCATAATCTCCTCCAATTTCATCCATATTGATGCAAATGTTAGGTATTCATGCTTTCTGATGGCTGAGTAATATTCCGTTGTATATATGGTCGACATCTGTTTTATCCATTTGCTTACTGAAGGGCATCTTGGCTCTTTCCACAGTTTGGCTATTGTGGACATTGCTCCTCTGAATTTTGGGATGCATGTGGCCCTTCTTTTCACTACACCAATATCTTTTGGGTAGATGCTAGATCATAGGGTAATGACCTATGCAATTGCTGGGTCATAGGGTAGGTCTATTTTTAACTGTTAAGGAACCTACACACTCTTTTCCAAAGTGGTTATACCACCTTGCATTCCCACCAACAGTGTAAGAGGCTTCCCCTTTCTCCACAACCTTTCCAACATTTGTTGTTTCTTGCCTTGTCGATTTTTGTCATTCTAACTGTTATAAGGTGGTATCTCAATGTGGTTTTGATTTGAATTTCCCTGATGGCTAATGATGTTAAACAGTTTTTTTCATTTGCCTGTTCACCATCTGTAGGTCTTCTTTGGAGAAGTATCTCTTCATGTCTTTTACCCATTTTTTGACTTGATTGTTTTTTGGGAGTTGAGTGTGAGAGGTTCTTTATAAATCTTGGCTATCAGCCCTTTGTCTGTATTGTCATTTGCAGATATCTTTCCCATTCTGTGGGTTGCCTCTTTGTTTTGCTGACTGTTTCCATTGCTATGCAGAAGCTTTTTATTTTGAGGAAGTCCCAAAAGTTCATTTTCGCTTTTGTTTCCCTTGCCTTTGGAGACGTGTCTTGAAAGAAATTGCTGTGGCCAATGTCAAAAATGTTATTCCTTATGTTCTCCTCTAGGACTTTGATGGATTCCTGTCTCACATTGAGGTCTTTCATCCATTTAGAGTTTATCTTTCTGTATGGTGTAAGCAAATGATTGAGTTTCATTCTTCTGTATATAGCTGCCCAATTTTCCCAGCACCAATTGTTGAAGAGACTTTTTTCCATTAGATATTTTTTTCCTTCTTTGTTGAGGATTAGTTGACCATAGAGTTAAGGGTCCATATCTGGGCTTTCTATTCTGTTCCATTGAGCTATGTGTCTGTTTTTGTGTCTTGCTGTCTTGACCATGTTGTCTTGGTGATCACAGCTTTGTAATACAACTTGAAATCAGGCAACATGATGCCCTCAGCTTTCAACATTTTCAACATTTCCTTGGTGATTTGGGGTCTTTTCTTGTTCCAAACAAAATTTAAGATTGTTTGTTCCAGCACTTTGAAAAAATGCCATTGATATTTTGATTGGGATGGCATTGAAAGTGTAGATAGCTCTGGGAAGCATAGATTTACTTTTTATTATTTATTTTTTATTAACATATAGTGTATTATTAGCCCCAGGAGTAGAGGTCTGTGAATCACCAGGTTCAGCATAGACATTTTAACAATGTTTATTCTTCCGATCCATGAGCATGGAATGTTTTCCTATCTTTTTGTGTACTCTTCAATTTCTTTCATAAGGTTCTATAGTTTCTACAGTATAGCTCCTTCACCTCTTTGGTTAGGTTTATTCCAAGTATCTAATCATTTTTTGTGCTCTTGTAAATGGAATCGATTCCCTAATTTCTCTTTCTTCAATTACATTGTTAGTGTATAGGAAAGCAACTGATTTCCACGCATTGATTTTGTATCCCGCCATATTACTGAATTGCTGTAGAGTTCTAGTAATTTAGGGGTGGAGTCCTCTTCTCTGTTTTTACCATAGATTTAAACTCTTTTTCTTTTTAACATTTAGAATTTCCTTAGTATTTTTGTTTCATTGATAAATGTCTTATTTTCTAACACTATTACTGAAAGTAAAAATCAAAGCTATTACATATAAAAAGTAATGTATGTATGTATGAATAAATAATGGAGTGGGAGTGAGGGAAATAAACTATCACAGTGATCTTGATAAATAAGTTTGTGTTAAAATTATTACTATTTTTCTTATTTCTACTCCCTATATTACATATCTTTTTGAATGACAATATGTTTCCATTTCTCCAAAACTACAGCTTGTTTGAATATGCTTGGTTTATCTCTGTTCCTAAGATGAGAGTAAGATGTCCACAGCCTTCATAAAGGCTCAAAGTACAAATTAGGGGAAGAAATGGAATTAGACCTGTCATACCATATGTGAAGTAATAGAGAGTCAGCCTACCACTTCTGTTACATATTTGGGAAAAAGAGAAGTGCCAACTATATGATTCTACTAACAGTAAAGGTACAGTCATTAAGTGGGTACCTGACCTTTCAGGTTAGTACTCTTTCTTTATGGCTTTCAACAAGATGAATGAGAGAAAGAGGGTAGTGGAAATTTGTGCTTCAAATGGAACTGAGGTTCTCAATAGATAATCATGGGTGGTCCTTGAGAACCTTTCAGAGTGTCTATGAAGACCTTCAGTTTTCTTTTTTTTGCGGGGGAGAGGGATATCTGTTTTATAAATATCTTTTATATATGCATCTTTTATATGTAATATTTCATATATTCATATTCACATATATATTATATATGTATATAATACATATATTTTCCATATATAATATATGAATTATTATATATATATGAATTATTATATATAAAATATATATTAAATCATTTAATTGATTTAATTAATTAACATACACTATAAATTTCAGGGGTTGAATTTAGTGACTCATCAGTTGCATATAATACACAGTGCTCATTACATCAAATGCCTCTTTAATGCCCATCACCCAGTTACCCCATCCCTCCACTGACCTCCCCTCCAGCAAAACTTCAGTTTGTGTTCTAGAGTTCAGCATCTCTCTTGGTTTGTTTCCTTCTCTATTTTAATCTTATTTTATTTTTCCTTCCCTTTCCCTATGTTCATCAGTTTTGTTTCTTAAATTCCACTTATCAGTGAAATCATATGATGTTTGTGTTTCTCCTACTGACATTTTTTTCTAATTTGTTTTTTTAATTTTTTAAATTTTTTAATAAACATATAATGTATTATTAGCCCCAGGGGTACAGGTCTGTGAATTGCCAGATTTACACACTTCACAGCACTCACCATAGCACATACCCTCCCCAATACTCATAACCCCACCACCGTTTCCTGACCCCCCTCCCCCCAGCAACCCTCAGTTTGTTTTGTGAGATTAAGAGTCTCTTAAGGTTTGTCTCCCTCCTGATCCCATCTTGTTTCATTTATTCTTTTCCTACCCCCCGAACCCCCCATGTTGCCTCTCCACTTCCTCATATCGGGGAGATCATATGATAGTTGTCTTTCTCCAATTGACTTATTTTGCTAAGCATAAGACCCTCTAGTTCCATCCACGTCATTGCAAATGGAAAGATTTCATTTCTTTTGATGGCTGCATAGTATTCCATCATATATATATATATATATATATATATATATATATATATGTATATATACATATATATACATATATATACACACACACATACCCCACATCTTCTTTATCCATTCATCCATTAATGGACATCTAGGTTTTTTCCATAGTTTGGCTATTGTGGACATTGCTGCTATAAGCATTCAGGTGCACGTGCCCCTTCGGATCACTATGTTTGTATCTTTAGGGTAAATACCCTCCTACTGACTTATTTTACTTAGCATAATACTCTGTAGTTCCATCCACATCATTGCAAATGGCAAGATTTCATTTTTTTCGTAGCTGAGTAATACACACACACACACACACACACACCACATCTTCTTTATCCATTCATCTTTTGATAGATATCTGGATTTTTTCCATATTTTTGGTTATTGTGGACACTGCTGTTATAAACACTGGGGCACAGGTGCCCCTTCAAATCACTACTTTTTTATCCTTTGGATAAATACATAGTTGTGCAATTGCTGGGTCATATGGTAGCTCTATTTTCAACTTTTTTGAGGAACCTCCTTACTGTTTTCCAGAGTGGCTGTACCAGTTTGCATTACCACCACCTGTGTAAAAGGGTTCCCCTTTCTCTGCTTCCTTGCCAACATCTGTGAAGACCTACAGTTTTCTAACTGCATATCTATCTTTATGCAGCCATATTTCTTCATATCCTTCAACTAAATATATCAACATATGTACCATATATATATATATATCATAACATATTGGATACAGAGACATAAATACCTTCAAGGAAGCCAAAAATTAGAGACTTGCAAAAAAATATACAATGCCACTCTCCTTACTTTGTTTTAGAAAGTATCATTTTTCATAAAATAAGGTATTTATGTCAATGTCTTAAGAATATAACATTGTGATTTTAAATAAAATAAATTTTAAAAATCATTTTTAGTTTCTGATATGGCAAATACTGATAGATAAACCTACACTTAAAGAAAAAGCTATCTGAGGGGTGCCTGGGTGGCTCAGTGGGTTAAAGCCTCTGCCTTCAGCTCAGGTCATGATCCCAGGGTCCTGGGATCAAGCCCCACATCAGGCTCTCTGCTTGGTAGGGAGCCTTTTTCCTCCTCTCTCTCTCTGACCCTCTGCCTACTTGTGATCTCTGTCAAATAAATAAATAAAATCTTAAAAAAAAAAGAAAAAGCTATTTGTTGACTTCAATAATTTATAGAATGTAAAGGAGTCTTGAAAAAGAAATGTTTGAGAACCAGCAGAATGGGTAATACCTCAAACACTAAGTGAACATGAACAAGGCATCTACTTAAGAAAATACAGTTGGCAACTCTTAACATTCAGTGGACTGAGAAAATAATGATAAGATCTGCAGCACATTAAATATGATCTGTATGTCAGTCACTAAATTGTGTGGTTTTCTATCTTAACAAACACCGACAATATCCCCAGGAGTTAAGAGAATGGTATCATCAGCCCTGCACAGAGAAGAGAAAGGACGGTTGTAAAGGTCAAGCAAATTCTCTGAGAGCACTTAGCTTTCTGAAGTTGTCTTAGAATCAGTAGCACTAGAACCGATTCATACTAATTTCTCATACTAATTTCTTCTTAGAAAATGAAAGTAATTTGGAGTAATTAAAAGAACTAGTGTTAAAACAAGTCAAAAGAAATAATTTCAGCATCATTGGGAAGCTCTGCAGGCCAAGAAATAGTCTGATAGTACTATTGCCAAATGAACTGTCCATTCAGTCAAATTTGTTTTTGTTTTTGATTTGTTTTTTGTTTTTCCTACCTTTCTTCTCCACCAGAAGGTACAGATTTGGCGGCCCTTCATGGGAATACATGTCTATATTTTTTTTACCACCTATTTTTTTTTTTCCCAGCAGAGGGATTGAGTGTGAAGATAGAATTTGTTCTTCACACTGGTATCTCCCTGCAGTTGGGGACCAGAGAATTCCACCTTCATTGCCACTAGCCCATCTTTATAAATCACAGATTCAGAGTAACTAAACCCTCTAGCCCCATCATGCTTTCCAGTATGGCTTTAGAAGGGACCCTTTATATGATTTCCATTCTAGAAGGTGCTTTTCTAGCGGCATCTGGTGGCTCAACTAGTTAAGCATCTGCCTTTGGCTCAGGTCATGATCCCAGGGTCCTGGGATCAAGCCCCATGTTGGGCTCTGTGCTCAGTGGGAAGCCTGCTTCTTCCTCTCCTTCTGCCCCTCCCCCTCCCACTGCTTGTCCTTTGTCTCCCTACTTCTCTGTCTCTCAAATAAATAAAATCTAAAAAAAAAAAGTGCTTTTCTAGCATGTGAGCCCTTGTATTTTTTGACAGCCCAAAGCTATTCTCCTTGAGGTAAGATCCCCTACTCAACTACAATTAACTGGCTTAAGAGGAAATATGTGTTTATCTTATTATTTCAGCTAGGAGAAACATTTAGAAATGGCATGAGAAACATTTTCTGAACATTTTACCTTCTAGAAGTTGCATCTGATTTATTTGTGACTGCTGTCACTCATGTTGATGACTGAGGAATTTCTAAAATGGCAATTTTTCCTTTAGAGTTGGCTGTTCAGTTTTGTAAAGCGTATAATCATTCTTAGACTCTGGCAATGTACTTTCATTCAGGGGAAGCGGGAGGATGTGTGTATATACTTGAAGACTGTAAAGCAAGGTGACATGGAGTGCCATTTCTATTAATAATAAAAATAATTTAAAATGGCAAAATAAAATTTGAATAAAATCTGTCTTAGAATTGGCAGGCAAATTTGAGATCTTGATGCTGTCAGTCCCAATATTAGTGCTTAAAGCTAGGGCTGAGAATGATTTAATATTAAGAATCTGTGTTGCAAAGGGGCACCTGGGAGGCTAAGTCTTTGAGGCTCCAACTCTTGATTTAGGCTCAGGTCATGATCTCAGGGCCTTGGGATCAAGCTCTGAGTAGCTGAGCTCCACGTTCAGCAGGCAGTCTCTACCCCTCCCTGACCCCACTCATGCTCACTCTCCCTTCAAAAAAAAAAAAAAATTTAAATAAAATAAGATTAGATTAGATTAGATTAGATTAGGAGAATGGCAGAGCTAGGCAAATGGATTGTAAAAACTATCTAGAGCCAGAAGACATAATGTCATGGTTCCTTTGCTATATGAGAACATGGGTCTTTTGGTCAATTCTGCATTCTAATCACAGTCTTTCCAGTGAAGCTGCATAACCTCTCAATGGCTTTATGTCCCTGTTCCCCAAATTCAACATCTCGAAAGGGAAGATAGAATACTTGCTTCACAGTTTTTGTGAGGTTAAACTAAATGACATTAGGAAAGAGCTTAACAGGTATTTAATAATTTATTTTGTATTATCATCATTGATTGCTGATCATTGAGAGAAAATACATCCTGGAAAGATAATCCCTGCCTCCTGTCTCCAGCTATCTAGTTTCAATATTAACCACCATCTGAAATTCTTTTTTTGAAAAAACTTTTATTAAAACTAAGGCAAGTTTATTTTTACAATGAATGTCATTTGAGGGTCTATTTTTTTTTTAGTTCAATAAGCTCATATTCAATGGCAGTGCATTAGCCAAGTGTTCATATTTAATTTATTTATTTCTCACAAGTGTAAAAGCTTAATATTAACACTCTACTTTCATTTTTATAGGTAGCTAGAGCAATATTGAAACCTAACTTTGAAAGTGTCCAGATGGTTTGAGTTTTATTGAAATCTGAGTTTGAAATGTCCCAGCTGCTTAAGGCAAATTTTTCAAAAAGCATAGAAACCATTCCAGAAAGTGTTAGTATGCTACCCACATAGAGCCTTCCCTGGAGTTTCATAACTCCTTATCACAGGTTTGTCTTTACTGAAGCCTTGTGCTCATCTTCTCTGATGGTGCATGGTTTAGATAAGCCAGCCTTGAGGCAGGTACTCCACAAAGATGCCTGCATCTGTCCTCCAAATCCTCATGGCCCACACTTAATCCTGGCAATGTCAGCCAATGCATATTTATTGCATCCATGCAAGACACTAAGCTGGAATTGGAGGAGCTCCCAAAGTTCCTCACTCATTAGCCTATGCTCTCATCAGCAGCTCATGATTCCAGCCACTACCACCACCATCACCACCATCACCACCACCACCACCACCACCACTGTCATCACCACCACCACAATCACCATCACCATCACCACTCCAACCATCATTGCCTCTACCACCACCACCACCACCATCACCATTTCCACCACCACCACCACATCACCACCACCATCTACCACTACCATCACCACCTTCACCACTACAACCACTACCACCTCCACCACCATCACTACCACCATCACCACCACCACCAGCCCCATTAGCATCTCCAGCACTGCTATATCTGCTACCTGCCAGGTGCTCTATGTATATTACTTTTAATATTTTAACTGCTCTTTTGCAAGATATTTCCACTTTAAATTTTTAGTTGTATTATCTTTCTGAGCTTCCATTTTCTCTTTTGAAAATCGAATAATATAATCTACCTCTTATATAATCTATCTCTTTTGAGGATCAAATGAGCTAATACTGGTCAACTACTGGCCTATGAAAAGCATTATTAATAAAACATATAAATTATTGTAAAAAGAAACCAGCCAAGCCTTAAAGAGATAAAATCATTTTTCCAGTATGGCTCAGAAGGCAGCAGAGATGAAGATTAAAGTTCATTTTGTCTGAGATCAAACATGGTCTGCCTCCTCTGACTCCCTTTTAGGTTTAGCTGAGATTAGGAAGCTGTTGTCACTAATGTCTATCCAATCATATATTTTCCCCCAAATAGATTAAATTACACACACACATATTTGAGGATTGTTTTTAAGCTTTCAAGGGGGGATCTTAGTCCTGAACTAAAGAGAAAACTATCCGTGTTCCTTTCAAAGTACAGAAGCTATAGATAGCTCAACAGAGTTCTGGTTTGGTAAGGGAACACTATTGGGAATATATTCATTCCTTATTCTATAGTTTTCTCTGTGTTGCCTCACCCCTGGACAAGACTCATTGCCTTCTCCATTTCTATAGACCATTAATCATCTGCCACATTTAACCTCAGTTGTCTGAGAATTAGTTATTTTACCCAAACTCTGGAAACACACAAGGTTTCAAACACAAACACCATATTTTTCCTTTCAAAACAATAGTGGGACTTTCAGGGATTTGGCAAGGAATCCATAGGGGGTTGAATATAAAATCCTCATGTTCCCTGAGGTTTCTAGAAAAAAAAAAAAAAGTACTTGGTTTAGCAAGCATGCCAAGTGCCTGGTTTATTCATCAAACAGAAAACTCAGAGCCAACCCTGAAAATAGAAAATTTGGCTTTGAAATGTGAGCTCCTCCCTTACATCTGCTTTAATTAGAACAAGAGAAAAAGGAAAGGGGAAGACAGAAAAAAAAAAAAAAACCCTATTAAGGGAAAACTCATTTCTGAAAAGGGCCAGTGGCTTTTGAACAAAACTTCTTGATGTCACTGCTGTCTCCCTAGTGTGAGAATAAATCTAAAAATAGGAGCTCAAGCTTTTATTAACTGGACAGATACCATATGTCCTGCTGGGGTAGGATTTGTTTTGATTATTGATCCTGAGAGTAGTCTATGTGCTTCTTTCCACTCCAGGGATGTGAAATGACTTGGTTTCTAAATTACCCACCTAATCTCAGAAGTCCAATGTTAGTTTTTCCTCTTTTTTAGAACATCAAGACTTTTATCTAATATCTCACCCAAACACACATACAAATCTTCCTAAAAAACAAACGTCAACCCATTGTATTTTAAAACAAACTTACCTTATTCTCCTGGATAGATTGTAAAGTCAGGAGCAAGGGAGGACTCATCCCTTAAGGTGACCTCGGTATTGTCCAAAGTAGATTGTGGGAATGCAGCACATTCTGATAGATTTTGCTGTATGAGGCAGGCTGTGTGAGGCCGGGACCCAGACTAGAAAATTAAATAGGTGGAAACATATCACCTCATATATGCTCACGACTAAAATCTGCATGGCACATAAGCAGCCACATACCTGTTAACTCCATGTCACTGCAAATGGCAGGATTACTTCCTTTTTTATGGCTTAATAATATTCCATTACATATATATGCGCCACCTCTTCTTTATCCATTCATCGGTGGATGGACATTTGGGCTGTTTCCATAATTTGACTATTGTAATTAATGCTGCTACAAACATAAGGGTGAATGATTCCCTTTGAATTAGCTATAATGAAAATGCAAATATTGGCTCTGGGGGAAAATACACACACATGAAAAATCCTTAGTCAATTCCAACTCAGCCAATTGCATGGACAGGTTTAAGCAAGGCTTCAGCATGACTGTATAAAGAATCAGAGCCCAAAAACAGAATCTATTCTGGAATTACAGAAGAGTATTTTACATTTTTTTGCTTGATCATAAGTTTGCCTGCCTTCCTTCCTTCCTTCCTTCCTTTTTCTTTCCTTTTTTCCTCCTCTCTCTCTCCTTTTTTCTTTTTAAGAAAAAAATAATAGTAATGAGAATTTCCAACTGCTAATTTCCAATTTCCAATATCTGCTAGACTATAAAATGTAAGAGAAAAGGAATAACATACCTAGGTGATGATAAGTTATCTAGCATATGGATATAGATTTACAAATTCACCAAGGTCTGTTCAAATACAACCTCATTCCTTTCTTCATGGGCCCTTAGATAAGGTGTTAATAGGCACCTATTATTTGCCAGTCATTTTTGTAGATTTTGATGATTCAGAGGTGAGTGAAGCAAAGCTATTATTCTGAATGAGGAAAATACTACCCTATAATTAATTACATAAAATGTGATCTAAGTGTGCTGAAAGAGGCATACTGGGGAGGTCTGCCTCACTCAATCTGGAAGCCTAGGAGAAAATTCCATAATGAGATGGTGCTTACATCATGAAAGATAAATGAAGAAGTGCAGGAAGATGGTAGGCAGTGAGATTGAGTGTTTACATGGGAGAATGAACGGTGTTACAATGGGAAATGGAGCTGACATAGAGTAAGACATCCTGGGGGGGAAATCAGGGCAGAATAATGCATTCTTTGTATAATAATAGAAACTCAGGTATTAAAGAGTCTTTATAGGGTACTCCAAGCCTGTCATATTAATGCCCTGCCAGCTTTCCCTGGGCTCCAGAATGCTGTTCACTAAATATTCCATTTGATATGGGTTGCAGTCATTCTGCAAAGTCACATTTCATTTTGCAGATTTAAAATGCTAAAAGAAAATTGAAAAATAATCATTTTGCTTAGGCCTTTTTATGTTCAGTTCCATTATGCTATTATATCACTGGTCACCCTGCTGTTAAGGTGACATCTTCTTTAACACTGGCAACATGGAAAGCATCAGCTTAGTGTGGAGATCTGAAAGACAGTCCTTAGGAACTGCACTTGCATCCAAAAATGTGCAAAGTTTGCTGAATGCCAGGTAACAGACAAACCCAAATAGATGAGTATTTTATTATAGTACTATGATAATATATTACCTGAGTTTGTTAACATCTCCAGTGTACATGCACCTCCAAGGCCAATCTCTTCAGTGGAAATATAGTGCAAAATTAATATATAATTGCCAAAAAATATTATGAAGTAGACTAAGGCCCATAATGATTGAAATTCTTGGACTGAATCACAAGAATGATAAATGAAAAATTGAGATTTGAACTTTGTTGGTGACCCCCCAAAAGCCTGTGCCCTTTTCTCCAGGATAGCCTGTTAAAACTTAATTTATATTTGGGAAAGATAATCTCTTTAATCATTTCCAATAATTTTTGTATAAATATTAGTAACTGAAATTATCATGAAAGTACTTATTTATTTATCTATTTGTTTATTTATTTTAAAAATTATTTGAGAGAAAGAAGGAGAGAGAGGGTGCTTAATGCAGTGAGAAAGACAGAGAGAGCATGAGCAGGGGGGAAGGACAGAGGAAAGGGGAGAATCTGACTTCCCACTGAGCAAGGACCCTGATATGCGACTCTTTTTCAGGACCCCAGGATCATTCCCTGGGCTGATGGCAGATGCTTAATGAACTGGGCCACCCAGCATCCCCACAAAAATATTTAAAGGAGATTCTATACTTGACCTTCATGCCTATCTGCAGACATCTTGGTAAAACTCTTGCATTCCTTCATTAGTTCATAGGCTTTCTTTGCTATCTAGAGCCCATGTTTTGCTTACTTGCAGAAGACCCCAGATATAAAAGTTGAAGTGAGGAAGCAAAAAACTCATGCTTCAAGAGGTTAAATGCTTTGTTTCAGCTCAAACATCCCCTGGGTGGCAGCAGTGCTTGTGACTTGAACCAAATTTATTTGTCTTACTTGAAAGTCCATTCTTCTTTCCCACTGTTCTACTGACCCTAAGGTACTATGGGTTGTATATATATGGGACATACACACACACACACACACACACACACACACACACATATATATATATATATATATCTATATCTATATCTATGGTATATCAATCTATGTATCTACCTATCGATCTGTCCAAGTGGTTATTTATAGGGGAACATTTCACAACTATCACGGTACCTTTCTGGGTATGCCCCGTCATGAAGATCATTGCTCTGGGTGATTTAGGATGAAAGACCTGTTCATGTATGACTTGTGAGATTACTTTCTGCAATGCATAGGTCTTTGAGTGAATTTGCAAAAGTGCCCTTTTGGTGTAGATCCAACTGGCACAAGCTTTCCATCTCCATCTGCCCACCTCTGCTAGGGCACCTTTGAGCAAGGCACTTCCTGAGCGTCCCTATGTGACGGCCCTCAGGGAGATCTTTGTTAGACATATAAATTCTCCATCTGCCCTCATTTGTCTATGATTATGTGAATTTTACCACGGATTGTTGGTAGAGCGGTAAATATCTAACCTGTCTGGCTGCCAGATAAACGTAAGTTTCAGATGGTAACTCCTCATAGAAGAACATCTAAATTTGTCCCATAGGTAGCATATTATAGAAATATCTAATATGCTATACCACATAGTGCTTTCATTACACCAAGGGTGACATACTGCAAATTCTGTTGACACACCAATACCTAGTGTCATTATATCACAAACTGGCTATAAAGATGGTAACAATAAAATCTTCCATCTTGATCACAGTGGTTGATGGTATGGGGAAGCTTGCTTGCTTTCTCCCTTCCTCTCTCTCTCTCTCTCTCTCTTTTTTAAGATTTTATTTATTTATTTTTGACTGACAGAGATCACAAGTAGGCAGAGAGACAGGCAGAGAGAGAGGAGGAAGCCAGGCTCCCTGCTGAGCAGAGAGCCCAACGCGAGGCTCCATCCCAAGGCCCTAGGATCATCTCAATCCCAGGACCCTAGGATTATGACCTGAGCTGAAGGCAGAGGCTTTAACCCACTGAGCCACCCAGGCACCCCCCTCTCTCTCTTTCTTTCTTTCTCTTCTTCTTCAGTGAAGATCTACAACATACTCTACTTGTCACTTCAGCTGTAATAGGATGTAGTAAAATGCTGGAAATTCTGGTCTCCAGTGCAACCACTGAATCCTGAATCCTGAAATCCTGAATCCTGCAAAAAACAGGGAGAGTCACTGAAAGTTAAAAAGGAGGTGACCAAAAATTCCTCAGTCCTTTTCCCTTCACATTTTCCTTGCAGGCTTGCATCACTGACATCATTTTCTCTAGAGGGTTGTTTGTTTGTGTGTTTGTTTAATTTAGGAGTCACAGCTTATTCTGACTTCTGGGGTTGAGGAAAGGGGTATTCCTATCCATCCTTCAATATACCTTCTTTTCTGATGCTATGTCTGAGTCATATTGGGTTCTCTGCTTAGCTGTCAGCTCTGTAGGCCATGCCTAATTACCTAGATGGTACATGTGGCTTGTGGGTAAACACAATTTCCAGTTTAGTTGGATAATCTAATTGTGTCAAACACAAGTTTCTAAATATCCAATTACTTAGAAATGAAATAACACTGATTTACTTTTGTTCAGGGACTCCCTAAGTATCTAAAGTCTTTCATTTTCTGCCTGTCATCTTACTACACTGTTTGGTATTTTGGAGTAATTAGAGGACCATATTCGGGAACAGAACTACAGCATGTACTCCCATCTGTGTTGACTCAGAAATGGTGACAAGCAACCCATCCATGAAGAGTTAATTTGGAAAACCTTTGCTCCTGGGTTGAACAGAGATTTATTCAGTCCATGCAGATGGAAGATTAGGCTTTTCTCTTGATATCAAATCCTACGCAGATAAATTGTGGCTGATTTGTGAAGGGGGTACAAACAGCAATTTTGAGATTTTGTTTTCTTGATATTTCTCAGCAAAGCAGATAAAATGAACTTCACAGAGCCGCCCCTGAGCAATTAGTGCCATTAACGCCTTCAGCAAGCATATGGTCACAGTGGAGAGGAAATTAGCCCCATGCCACATTTCCATTGCTGTTTGTATACTTCTGGACACAGTTCATTAGTGTGCCTTTCCTTCAAATCTATCTCTCTTAAAGAGGTTGTGTTCTGTGTTATCTTAATAGTCAATTATTTAGTATCCCCCAGTGACTGCCTTTGCAAGGATGAGTGCCTTCCTGTCTCCTTCCCCTCTAATATCGCCAATCTACAATTATCGTGTGCTGGATATTTCTCCCTAGATGTGCTACTGGCCTCTCATCCTCAACCAATCTAAAGCAGAACTCCTATTTTATAAGCAGTATCACAAAATGTGTTTTGTTATTCTTTTTTAGGGACAGTATTACCACCATACTAGTGAAATATATGTATCTAGGCACCTCACTTGCATAGGTTCCTTTCAAGGCCTTCGTGTTCATGTAGCCATATATGTAATAAAATTTACAGAAGTAAGATAGTTTAACTATAATCTCTTGGGTCAGCTTTCCCTTTCCACACCACATTGTTTCCCATCATACTTCCTTTCTTGGCAGATGGTGGTAGAATGGTCAAGGGCGTTTTGGGGATCTAAGGTGGAGTTAGGGATACATTTAGTTTGTGTATATTTATGTAGTTCATAGTAGTTTATGCAGCCTATGTAGTTCATAGTAACATCCATGTAGAGGTACAATTATTTGGAGCCATCTTAGTGTCAGAAGAGCTACCAGGAATACTCCTGCTGTCTACTGGGCTGACTCAGAAGCAAAGAAATCAATGTTATTTGGTCAGATTATCCTGTACAACCATGAATCAGAAATATGTGGATAGTGGGGGAGACACAAGGTTTGGGATTATAGAGCTAGAGGCTGGGCTGTGAAATATTCTTTCAGATCTTGCAAATCATATATGATAAAGAAATTCACATTTTCCCAGTTTGATAGATCTCTTGAAAATTTACATAACAATTCAAAAACAATTTGTAAAATGATTTTTAAAAGCTGAACTACATCATTAGTAATTAAAAAATAGAATAATCTATTTTCCATAGAAAATGATGTTTTTTATATGAAGAGTTGACATAAATAAACTAAAAGAAAGTATGATAGAGCTTTTTTGTTACATTTTGTGATATTTGTGAATCACTAATCATGAAACTTAGTTATAAAATATATTTCTCTCAAAAACATAAATATTTGTATTTATTAGTTTTATTGTGTTCCTTAAAGAGGGCCAGATCCCTAAAAGCTGGAGTTTTAAGACTTATAAACCTGGAACCATCTATATTTTAAAATGATGGTTCTTTATTGTGTGTGTGTGTGTCTGTTTAATAGCCTTTAAAAAATCTTAGTGTTCTCCTATGGACACAACACTCTTATTAATAATAGTAATATAGATAGATAATAACTTTGCACTTTGTTAATATTTTGATTTTTAATTTTTAAATCATATGCCCAGTTTTCATAGTTTTACCTGCTAAGAAATTTTCCAATCTATACCCTCCCCTCTCCCCTCTGCCATACCACTATCTCATATCCATAGCTCATTTGCTCACCTTTGGATTATTTCAAAAACCTGCTAATGGGATTCCCAATCATTGTGTGTGTGTGTGTGTGTGTGTGTGTGTGTGTGTGTTTAATTCTGATCACATCACTTTTCTGTTTAAAATCCTTCTGTGTTGTTGGTTTTTGGTTTTTGGTTTTCACATACCCTACTGGTCACAGTTAACATCTTTTAGTGTGACATTTAAGACTTCAGTTCAAACCAAACTTTAATTTACCCATAATCAGTGAGTCCCCAGCCATGAAACTTCCCTTTGAACCCTTTAGGAGACTTGTTATTTCTTAATGTAGCCTGTGTTCTCTCAGATTTATAACTGTGTTCCATTTTTCCTTCTGCACATGCCCTTCTTCACCTATTCTTCCAGACACATATTAAAGTGATTACTCTGTAACAAATCCCACTGTGTACCACCCCCTCATCTCCATATACCTCTATATAAGGTAAAATTGTCTTCCTCTCAGCTCCGATAGCATTTTTCTTGACCTTGGCTCGTAAAGATTAGCATACTCTGCAGTTTATTATTCTTATTTGCATTCACGATTGGTTTCTCTTCTTGAATTTTAAATTTCTCTGTGGTAGGGTTTGTAATCATTTTACTGCCTAGTTTTTTGCAAATTCTGAATGTCTAGAAATTTTCTTCAGAGAGAATGTACACTACTTAACCAATTGGATATGTATAAAAATTTAGTGTGGAAATAAGCAAAAAATAATATCTTCCTTAAATCCCATAGGAAGGGACGTTTCCCCTCCCAGGTTTACTCAGGTGAAATTGACAAATAAAAATTATATGTATTTAGAATACAAAACACAATGACTTAATATATATTTACATTGTGAAATCACTGCCTAATCAAGTTAATGAATACATCCTTCACCTCATACAGTTACCTCTGTGTGTGTGTATATGAAAACTTGGGAAGAAATGTTTTAGCAAGTTTAATGTATACAATACTGTATTATTAACTATAATCATCATGCTGTACATTAAGATCCCTGAAGTTATTTGTCTTATAATATTTTGACCACTATCTTCCCAACTTTTTCCACTGCCCTCCTCACCGCCTTCAGTCCCTGGCAGCCATTATCCTACTTTCAGCTTTTATGAGTTCGACTTTTTTAGATTTCATGTATCAGTGAGATCATACAATGTTTGTCATTCTGTGTCTGGCTTATTTCACTTAACATATGGCTTCTAGGTTCATCCATGTTGTTGCAAATGATAGGATTTCCTTCTTTTTTAAGACAAAATAGTATTCCAGTGTATGTGTGTGTGTCACATTTTCTTTATGCATTCATCTATTGACAGACACAAGTTATTTCCATGTCTTGGCTATTGTGAATAGTGCTTCAATGGATATGAGAATGCAGTTACCTCCGAATCACCAATTCCATTTCCTTTGGATATACACGCTAAAGTGAGATTGTTGGTTTACATGAAAACTATAAGGCATTGATGGAAGAAACTGAAGACACATATAAATGGAAACTTAAATAGGAAATATCCTGTATTTATGGATTGGAAGAGTTAATATTGTTAAAATTTATACAGAAAATGTTTTATTGCTAATAACAATATAGCTTTCTTAACTCAGGCTATATATCAGAACATACAATACATATCAAATTCAGTGGACAAACTTTAACTAATTTCTTTTAATATTATGAAGGAAAAAGGCTGCTATCACTAACAGAAGGTTTTACTACAGTAAAAGAAAAAGGTATAAAAAGCATAAGGATAAGAAGAGACAAAGCCTCCAGTGCAGATAGTATTGTCATCTATTAAGAAGTCAAATAGAATCTACTTTTACATAATTAATACTAATAAGAGGATTAAGGATGTTCAAATACAAGATACTAAAAAATGTGTAAGTTTTTCCTCACCAGATAATAAACAGATTGATAAAAGTATGGAGGTAGAAAAAAGGATACTGCTCATAATACCAACAAAACTATAAATTCCTTAAGAATTATCTTGGCAAAGACTGAATATTTAGGGTAATAATTAGATGGAGATCATCTAGGTGTCCTACTCTTAGGGAATAAATAAGTATGGAAGCTTACTGTGTAATATTTTGGTGGCATTGAGAAACAATGTGCTGGAGACACAAATAGTTTAACACAGTGTTAGGACAAATATAAGTAATAAAATGAGGTGTATAGTAAAATATCTTTTATGTGATGAAAAGACTGCATCTAAAAAAATTCATCTAGGGGTTCCTGGATGCTTACTCAGTTAAGCTTTGGACTCTTGATTTCTACTCAGGTCATGATCTCTGGGTCTTGAGATCAAACCCTGCATCTGGTTCCACTCCTTGATGAGTCTGCTGGAGATTCCCTCTCCCTTTCTTATTCCCTCTGCCCCTCTCCCTGCTTGATTGCATGTGGGCATGCATGCTATCTCTCTCTCTCTCTCTCTCTCTCTCTCTCAAATGAATAAATAAATCATAAAAAATTCATCCAAAAACATATATTGACTTTGTTAGAGCAAGACCTATGGTGGGGAGGATGGGGATGGGAATATCAGTGATGATAGGAAAAGAGACAAAGCAAATAACTATAAAAATAATAATTAATCTTCTATAAATGAGTGATGATGGGAGGCTATCATTGAGTTTTGTGACTAACTCAATTGACTGCATCTGAGTTTCAAATGAAAAGGAAGCCAAAAATTTCTAGAAAATTCCTGTCAATATTTAGTGATTAGAACTCAACAAGGAGCATCACAGCTCACCAAATAAACCATCTTCTTTTTTTTTTAGATTTTATTTATTTATTTGACAGACAAAGATCACAAGTAGCCAGAGAGGCAGGCAGAGAGAGAGAGGAGGAAGCAGGCTTCCCACTGAGCAGAGAGCCTGATGTGGACCCGATCATGACCATCAGGACCCTGGGATCATGACCTGAGCCAAAGGCAGAGGCTTTAACCCACTGAGCCATCCAGGTGCCCCCCAAATACACCATCTTCTTAACAGTTGGGAGAATTAAACCCAGAGGGATTCAATCAGTTGTCAAGGTCATGTATCATTAATGGCTGATCTTCCACTTTTCACTTGCCTTCTCTTTTCTGCACTGTGTGACCTTTGTGCTTGAAAAAATAGTGTTTTCCTATGTTCTTCCCATGAAAGTTTCATCCCTTGTACCCTTAATGAACTTACACATTTACAGTTTCAACTTCACTAAATAAAATGCCCTCCATCAGAAATGGATAACTGAGTTAGCTGATTCTTTTGGTGTACTATAGAGAATTCAGTTAAGATGATGTGATTTAAAGATAAAAAGTGTCTGGAGCAAGAAGGAATGCATGAGCAAGCATGTGAAGAATCAATTATCTAATGAAAACAACTCTTAATCACTTGAATGGAAACGATACAAGTTTTGGGAATGAGTTCTCTTTATCTGCTTGAGTCTCATGGTGAAGCAGTTTTAGTCAGCACAGCTTCTTTGCAGGCCACTTGCCCCTGAGTTAGTTTACTTGTTAGTGCTCCATGTGTCTTGAGCAAATTCTGGATGTCTAGCAATTTTCTTCAGAGAGAATGTACACTACTTAACCAACTTAACTGGTTTTGAGGCCAGTATTTGGGATATCATCTCACCTTATTATACATGATAGTTTTTAAGCCATTATTGTCTATCTTCTCTAAACAAAACAAAACAAAACAAAAATCAAACAAAAATTTATTAATTACTGACTCAGTACAGGTCACTCCTATTCGTTTTAGTGAGAACTACTATTTATTGAGCTTTTAGGCTATCTCAGGCATTTTTGCATACATGACATGTAATCACAATAACCCCTAAGCAGATGAGAAAAATGAGACTTAGAGCAGTTTAGTAATTTGCCCATCATGTGATGAATTAGAGATGGAATAAGAACTTCAACCTAAACCTGAAACATTATTCTGCACCACAATATAATACATTTTCTAATACTGATCACAGACATTGTAGATGCAAATACAATCCTGCCTGGCCTTTTCTGATGGAGCATTGGAGGTTCAGTGTTTATTTCTAAAGAATCAGTTTTAAACGCAACTGACATCTATGAGAGAAATGAATGGAGTGCTATTCTGTCACATTTGCAAAAATATCTGAACTCATGTACATGGAGTTGCTGATCTGTGTAAAATGATATCCTGATGTTTCCAGCATCAGCAGGATAATGCAAGATATTCAAAAGGCAATACAAATGATTAAAAAGGTACCAGGCAACCCCTTATGTCTCCCAGGGGACGGCATTTATCTAAGAGAATATAGAGGGACATAAACTTAAGGTCAAAGCTGAAGTATTCAGACCAAAGGGATACATTGCCAAAAAGAGAAAGTTGATTCCATTGCAAACAGAGATCCATCAAGCAGAAAAATAAAGGGACATTTTATGAAAAGGAACTGCTGGATGGTGACTGATGTTCACCTTGGTGTTCTACTCATGTCTTTCTACTTCCTGTCATTCGTGTTGGTGAAGCTACAGAAAAAAAGTGGTCACAGTGAGGACGTATTTTCAGTGTTTGTAGGACACAAAATATAGCTCCAGAAGACATAGACTCTGTATTCTGGTTCAGTCACTTTTTAGTTGTTAGAACTTGGGAAATTTTTCATTTATTTATTTTTATTTTCTCCTTACCCTGGGAAAATTCTTAAAATTTCTGTGACCCTCAGTTTTCTCAGCAATTAATGGAATGATAAATAATACTTCTATATTTCCTATAGTTGTTCACCTCAAATGAAGAAGCCCATGTAAACTTTCACAATTGTGTTTTAAAGTTACCGTCTATTTGTCATTGTCAGCATCAGGAATGGCACCAAAATGCTGTGATAAAGAAGAAATAGGAAAAATAGAAAATAGTTCTGATAAAATATTCAGATAGTATAGGACTTTTAAAAATTCTCTTTGAGATAGCCAATCTCAAGTCCTTTTTTGAAATACAGCAGGGATTGGTGAAGAAATCCTTATGAGCTAGGTTGTGTTGTGTAAGTAATGATGGAGCTGGCTATCTTGACTGAGCTGGAGATAAAAAATTTTAAGTTGGCATACGGGTTTAGTCTTTAGCTGACCACCCTTCTAATAATCAAATAATTCTATATAGTTAACTCATCAAAGTTTAAGGGGCACTTGAATGGGTTCTAGGTGACTAAAGGAAAATATTTGAAACATCTAGAAATGTAGTTCAGATATGTACTGTCAAGTTTAACAGACTGGAGTTGATGGGAATAAAGAGGCACATAGCTGCAGGGTCACTAAAGGTCACCTAATTAAAGGTAGAAATTCATGCTGAATTGCATGGCCTACCTACTAGGATCTGGAAGTCAGAAATAAAAGGTGAGACTGGACACTTTTCCATCTGGAAATTCCTCTGCCACATTATACATTTAAGAATAACTCCATAACCTAGGAATGAAAGTCTATAGATTCAGAAAAAAAACAAACAAACAAAGAGACCTTAAATATTTGCTGTGAGTTAAGAGTAGATGTAGAATAGGAAGTAGATATGATACTGCCCTCCAACTAGGGGACAAATGAGAATAGTGTCACACTATTTGCTTCTAGGGGATCCCTAGAGGTACATAAAACAGCCGAGTTCATAATGATTCATTATGCACCAGCTTACTCAGGACAGTCTCAGTTTTCATGTGTGTTACTGCTATCTCACCTGATAAGAGTCCCCTTTAACCCTTCAAAGTATCCAAGTTTGGATAATATGTACAGTGTCTATACCAAAATGAAAATTATCTTACCCAAGATGCATAAACTAATAGGGTTTAAGAAACATTTGAGATATGAAGATTTTTATTGTTTGGGGATCTCAAAAATAGTTGAATAGAGGTACCTATTGAAAATATAGGGCTTCCTGCTAATTAGAAGGTACAGGTTTGATTCATGAGGTTAAAACAATTAATATAAGTGTGATTCATAAATAGCCAGGTGAAACCTCAGATTTCCAAATTACAGATGCTTTAGATTTTAAGAGAGAAAGAATAATTCAGTTGTGGAATCTCATTTTCAAAAAAAAAAAAAAAGGCTTTATAGAGGGTGGGGTAAAGACTTAATTTCCTGCACAGACTGAAGAGAAGAATAGCATAGAGGGAAAGGGTAAGGAAGGTAACTATTTGGATATGAATTAGAAGGTGATCTTTGACCCTGAATCTAGAAGCCTACTTCTTTTTTCTTTTCTTTTTTTTTTTTAATATCAACATTGATGTATTATTTTCCCCAGGGGTACAGGTCTGTGAATCATCAGGCTTACACATTTCACAGCACTCACCATAGCACATACCCTCCCCGATATCCATAATCCAGCCATCCTATCCCTACCCCCCACTCCCCAGCAACTCTCAGTTTGTTTCATGATATTAAGAGTCTCTTATGGTTTTTCTCCTTCCTAGACCATCATTTTTCCCCCCCTAGCCCCTCACGACCCCTGACCATGATTCTCAAAATCCTCATATCAGGGAGATCATATGATAATTGTCTTTCTCTGATTGACATATTTTGCTCAGCATAATACCCTCTAGCTCCATTCATATCATTGCAAATGGCAACATTTCACATCTTTTGATGGCTGCATAGTATTCCATTGTATATATACACCACCTCTTCTTTATCCATTCATCTGTTGACAGACATCAGGGTTCTTTCCATAGTTTGGCTATTGTGGACATTGCTGCTATAAACATTCAGGTGCAAGTGTGGCTTCAGATCATTACATTTGTGTCTTTAGCGTGAATACGCAGTATATGATTATTGGGTTTCAACTTTTTGAAACTTCAAATTTCAACTTTTTGAGGAACCTCCATGCTGTTTTCCAGAGTGGCTGCACCAGCTTGCATTCCCACCAACAGTGTAGGAGGGTTCCCATTTCTTCACATCCTCGCCAACATCTGTCATTTCCTGACTTGTTAATTTTAGCCATTCTGACTGGTGTGAGGTGGTATCTCACTGTGGCTTGGATTTGTATTTCCCTGAATGTGAGTGATGTTAAGCACTTTTTCATGTATCTTTTGGCCATTTGGATGTCTTCATTGCAGAAATATCTGTTCATGTCTTCTGCCCATGACTTGATTGGATTATTTGTTCTTTGGGTCTTGAGTTTGATAAGTTCTTTATATATTTTGGATGTGAGCCCTTTATCTGATATGTCATTTGCAAATATTGTCTTCCATTCTGTCAGTTGCCTTTTGGTTTTGTTGACTGTTTCCTTTGCTGTGCAAAAACATTTGATCTTGATGAAGTCCCAATAGTTCATTTTTGCCCTTGCTTCCCTTGCTTTTGGTGGTATTTCAAGGAATAACTTGCTGTGGCTGAGGTTGAAGAAGTTGCTGCTTGTGTTCTCCTCAAGGATTTTGATGTATTCCTGTCTCATGTTTAGGTTTTTCATCCATTTTGAGTCTATTTTTGTGTGCAGTGTAAGGAAATGGTCCATTTTTATTATTTGACGTGGCTGTCCAATTTTCCCAACACCGTTTGCTAAAGGGACTGTCTTTTTCCCATTGGACATTCTTTCCTGCTTTGTCAAAGGTTAGTTGACCATAGAGCTGAGGGTCCATTTTTGGGCTCTCTATTCTGTTCCATCAATCTATGTGTCTGTTTCCATGCTAGTACCAACTCTCTTGTTTATTACAGCTTTGTAATAGAGGTTGAAGTCTGGAATTGTGATACTGCAACTTTGGTTTTCTTTTTCAACATTATTATGGCTATTGGGGGTCTTTTCTGGTTCCATATAAATTTTAGGATTATTAGTTCCATTTCTTTGAAAAAAAAATGATGGCATTTTGAAAGGGATTGCATTAAATGTGTAGATTGCTTTAGGTAGCATAGACATTTTCACAATATTCGTTCTTCCAATCCAGGAGCATGGAATGTTTTTCCATTTCTTTGTGTCTTCCTCAATTTTTTCCATGAGTACTTTATAGTTTTCGGAGTACAGGTTCTTTGCCTATTTGGTGAGATTAATTCCTAGGTATCTTGTGCTTCTGGGTGCAATTGTAAATGGGATTGACACCTTAATTTCTCTTTCTTCTGTCTTGTTGTTGGGGTATAGAAATGCAACTGATTGCTGTGCATTGATTGTATATCTTTACACTTTACTGAGTTCCTGTATGAGTTCTATCAGTTTTGGAGTGGAGTCTTTTGGGTTATCCACATAAGGTATCATATCATCTGCAAAGAGTGAGAGTTTGACTTCATCTTTGCTGATTTGGATGCCTTTTATTTCTTTTTGTTGTCTCACTGCTGAGGCTAGGACTTCCAGTACTATGTTGAATAGCAGTGGTGATAGTGGATATTCCTGCCATATTCCTGACCTTAGGGGAAAAGCTCTCAGTTTTTCTCCATTGAGAATGATAATCACTGTGGGTTTTTCACAGATGTCTTTGATGATGCTGAGGTATGTACCCTCTATCCCTAAACTGTGAAGAGTTTTGATCAAGAAATGATGCTGTACTTTGTCAAATGCTTTTTCAGCATCTATTGAGAGTATCATATTGTTCTTGTTCTTTCATTTATTAATGTATTGTATCACATTGATTGATTTGCAGATGTTGAACCAATCTTGCAGCCCAGGAGTAAATCCCACATGGTCGTGGTGTATAATCCTCTTAATGTATTGTTGGGTCCTATTGGCTAGTATTTTGGTGAGAATTTTTGCATCTGTGTTCATCAAGGATATTGATCTGTAATTCTCTTTTTTGATGGGGTCTTTGTCTGGTTTTGGGATCAAGGTGATGCTGGCCTCATAAAATGAGTTTGGAAGTTTTCCTTCCATTTCTGTTTTTTGGAACAATTTCAGGAGAATAGGAATTAATTCTTCTTTAAATGTTTGGTAGAATTCCCCTGGGAAGCCGTCTGGCCCTGGGCTCTTGTTTGTTGGGAGATTTTTTTTTTTATTTTTATTTTTTATAAACATATTTTTATCCCCAGGGGTACATGTCTGTGAATCGCCAGGTTTACACGCTTCACAGCACTAACCATAGCACATACCCTCCCCAATGTCCATTACCCTACCCCCCTTTCCTGACCCCCTCCCCCCAGCAACCCTCAGTTTGTTTTTTGAGATTAAGAGTCACTTATGGTTTGTCTCCCTCCCAATCCCATCTTGTTTCTTTTCTTCTTTTTCTGCCCCCCTAGTCCCCCATGTTGCATCTCCACT